>ML798179.1:0-20155 GCA_009831015.1 Picea engelmannii
ACGTCTTCCCCTTCTCAGGTTAGTTAATTTTATTCTGAGTATTCCGTATTTGTTATATTTTTGAATGCACATAAATCTCATGGATGCTAAGCTTAATTCAAAAAGAGAATAATGAGACTGATCCATAAATATGATCCATTGGGGGGTTTCTATCTTACATAGTTCTAAATGTCTTGAAATTTCTTTATAAGTTTCTCAATAAACTATCCCAAAAAGATTATGGAGTTGTTAGGAAAATTTAGAAACCATTTCCTATCTTCCCCTTATACAGAATGAGAAAACATTATGGATAAGCCATCATCGGCCTCTTTAGAAAAATTCTTAGTGTAGTCTTGGATGGCAGTGAGATGGTCTTCAATAATAAGGAAGGCCATTTTCTCCATTAGAACTAAGCTATATTTTGAGGTAGTCATTAGGTAGGTCCCCTAGATGTTTTGCAGGTGGTAAGATAAGGGATTTGAGTCTAGATACTAACCAAGGATTATGGGTATTTGTCCTAACCATAAGAATATTAGGGTTCTAAATCAAAGGATGACTTGGAATTTGAACTACAGGTTGGGTCACAGAATGGATAAACACTTGCAGGGTAGGAATAACCACAACTTGAGGTGATGATGTGGAGCTGAAGGGTGATGATATAGGACTTTGAATATTCCTTCTAACTAATGGGGCATTGTGAGAGAAGACAATGTCTAACCTTAGTATCTTCTAGGACCCTACTAACCTCGCTTTTACATTTTTTCCCACATTAGAATCTTATTTTTTAGGTCCAACCAAAGAAAAAGCTTCCCTTTGTGAGGAACATGCATTTTCCAACATTCTCAACCACCACTTGAGATCAGAATGGATGGTGTTTATGAAGGTAAACTCTTATCCATTTTTAATGAGTAATATATATTCTGTTTATTTCCCCCCCATATCACAGTACTATGTCCCCCTGGGTATTTGTGACTTTGATGGAGTCTTTGTTTAAAATATTCCTATAGCTGTTCCATTCTACTGTGTAAATGCCTCCCAGTCTCAGATCTATATCACTTTTCCAACCCAAAATCCATATGTTCTTCTTGTCCCTATCATATGCATTAGCTAGAAGGAACACCTATATTTCCTGTAGTTTCCTAATGAGCTCCTCATATATCTCAAAACAACTTTGCAACCCACTCAAGGGTCTTGACCTGTAAGCACTCTGATTGCACCAACTAAGGAAGACCATACTTATTTTCCAAGAAATAAATAATAATTTTAGGTAATAGAACTTCACTAGGGAGTTATTTGGGCTACTATGGCTTCTGTCAATAGAGCCCATTTCAACAAGGAAGTGGTTAATATAAGGAGGCTTAGTATTCTTATTAAAACATACAAGAAACATAAGGAGCAGGGGATTCAATGTGTCTTCATAGCAAGTTTGCATTACAATTTGACATCACAAAAACTTCAGAGCATACCTGCCCACTAATAAATATTTAATTTAGTAGGCACTTGGTTTGTCTTGGATACATTGTTTACTGGGAACTTGATTTGTCTTAGATACATTGGATACCTACCCACTTCCTGTAGCTGTTCCATTATACTGTGTAAATTCCTCCCAGTCTCAAATCTATATCACTTTTCTAGCTCAAAATCCATCTGTCCTTTCTGTCCCTATCATATGCATCAACTAGAAGGAACACCTGTCTTTCCTATAGTTTCCTAATGAGCTCCTCATACATCTTGAAAAAACTTTGCAACCCACCCAAGGGTCTTGACCTGTAAGCACTTTGACTGCACCAACTAAGGATGACCAGACTTATTTTCCAAGAAATAAAAAATACTTTTAGGTAATAGAACTTCACTAGGGATTTATTTGGGATACTATGGCTTCTGTCAATAGATCCCATTTCATCAAGGAAGTGGTTAATATAAGGAGGCTTAGGATTCTTATTAAAACATACAAGTAACATAAGGAGCAAGGGATTCAAGGTGTCTTCAGAGCAAGTTTACATTACAAATTGACATAAAAAAACATCAGAGCATACCTGCCCACTAATAAATATTTAATTTAGTAGGCATTTTTCTCTTAAAAGATTTGGAAGTTCATCATCAAATTCATAAGGATACCCCACAAAAGAATCCATCCAATATTTTTTGTTCATTCTTTCATGTCTTGTTCTTCCTACAGATCTTGATTTCTTAATCCTTTTCTACTTGTCACATCATCATCAGATTCAAAAGATTCATCATCATCATCATCTAAGTTTGAAGAACTTTCATTAGTTTTTTAGGTCCTTCTTCTTGGGATAGATAACAATGGCCTCTTAAAAGTATAAGAGGCCTTTCCTTGATAACCAACTAAATGACCATCATCAAAATTGTAAACTCTCTCACTTTTTTTAGAATTGATAGAAGGTATTTTGTCTCTTTTATACGTCGTATTGCTTATTGTATCATTCAAGGTAGATGAACCAACATCTTGATCTTCATCTTTGTCGAAGTCACCAAAGTCAATGAAGGCATCCAACCTACTATTGGGTGGCAATAGCCTCCCACCAATTTCCAAACCCCCACCATTGTCCCATGTTTTCCATCTTGGAGTACCATTATGGTCTTTCATCCTTTCATCACCATGCTTTATTTTCCAACCAGAAGTCTCATTCTGGTCCCTCCTCCTTTCATTACCATGCATGGGTAGGTCATCAAAGTCAAAAAAATAATCATCAAAGTGACCATCCTTTCTATTTCCTCTATCCCCATTCATTACAGGGACGTATGTAACTCTAAATATATCTATAGTTTAAAAGATAACAACTTCTACCCCATTTGATTTAATATCATCAAAGTCATCATTCCAGGCTTTTGAAGTGGTAAGCAAGTCAAAAGGTCGCTCCAATATTATGTTTGGATGCCAAGATTGTTGAGAATTATCAACCCATTTTCCATTATTACCTTCTTCAAGACTTCTAGTGTACTCATCTTCACATCACTTGTGGTTGCAATTATAACATGTAATATTTATTAGATAATTCAAAAAATTTCACCTCCAATATTTTACATTTCATATCAATTTTCCTTCAACTCAGAATACAAAATGAAATAATGTTAAGATAGTTTTCAATAAGCACATATGGGAAGAAAATATGACATATTAGTCAATAAGATCAGTCAATCTCACACAAAAAATCAAATTATTTTCTCAATAAATGAAACTACAACTTGAATCCTACATGGAAAGTCTTACCCTAGGCATTCCCACTCCGCTAGATTTAGCTCTCTTTTTGAATGCTTTGAATCAAATCGTATGCAGTTGTGATTCTTTACAAAGTTCATAAATCACACCTAAAAATCCATTTAAGGACACCAAGAATGATAAATATAGGATGGAATGATGATAACAAATAGAATTCAATTGTAATGCCAAAGTGGAAGTTGGAACTCCAGAGAGAATGAGTAATAGGAAATAGAAGGGAAGTTACTTTGGACAAAGCCAATCCCCTCTTCATTTCAATGTCATCATGGCCCATACTCTTTATTGGTGGAGGTTGGGGCACTTTCGCTTTTGGAGTAGGCTTCTTAACAAATGGTTTTGGAAGGTTTGGATCAAGTGGTATTGCACTCAATCTTACCACTTCTTTTAACAACTTTTGAAAAGATTCCTTCACCGCCTTCCTTTTATGTAATTTGTTTTCTGTAGAATGAATTAAAGGATCCAGTCTCTAAACCATTAAAATTCACATAACATCTATGATCTTCTTCATGTTGAAGAGTGTAAGCTATCTCACAAGAGCTTCTTAATTTACAAGAGCTACACACCTAAGTAGCATGTCAAGAAACATGCAAGTGTATCATCCACAATGGTGGTATTTGTCACAAAATAGCAGCATAAGTCAGTTAATATCCATCGACGGATCTTACAGATACATGTGCTAAGGTGTTAATTAAAAAACTAATAAAAGAATGTAAAAATAGATTTTTTTACTACAAATCTTGATATAACAAAAGAAAAGTTCATCTATTCATGTTATGTTGATATAATTTATATGTATGGAAGGAGCTGAGTGAAATCATAGGTTTTAAATATGTTTGGAGTGGAGCTACTATTGAGGAATGTTTGATATCCTAGGTCTCAAATCCAGCTTGAAAAAAATTTCAAAATGCCATAATTTTTTAGGAAAGAAGAAAAATGGAAAACCCCTCAGGTTTAGAACTAGGAAAGTTGAGATTGTGTCCATTCATAGAGGTTATCAATTCCATCATTATGTGAATGCCAAACATCATATCTACTACTAATTTTCTAAGTATATACATCAGATCTATGGTCTTGGGAGGGTTCCACCACATCCAACTCTTTAATTTCCTTTACCATATTTTCTTTCTTCAGCTATATGTGTAATTATCTTAAACAAAATAAGAATTTCAGGTACAAACCTAGGTAGTGCTTTAGGTGGAATCTTTACACCATACATTCCAATGAATGTGAGAAAGGCCATAAGGGGGTAATTCCCAAGTGTATGAACATACTTATTTTCCAAGAAATAAATAGTACTACAATAGATGTTATGCCTACACCCTAGTAATCGGATAAGTATACTGTAACATCTATTGTAATCTTAAAATTCCCTTTTTCTCTCTAGGAATTTGTTTTGATATTGCATTTCAATTCAAGATGAGATAGATGAAAAGAGTTGAAAGTAAGATTAACATACCCATGTCATAATTCAATGCATAAAATTGAAGATGACTCAACGGCCAATTTTTTCAACAAATGAATACCATGCACATCATGAGAGAATAGACGATGAGAAGAGCTTGGAGAAATATGCATGTCCTTGTATTAATTGTCTCGGTGGGAAGATGAGAAGAAGACGTGATTTTTGAACATATGCTGAGATTCGGTCATAGTGGTATAAGCCTTTCCCTCAAAATAGTTATCCAAAAAGGATACCATTGCAAAGCACGAGAGACATAGAGGCACCAAGAATAGACGAAGAGGCAACAAATGCAGATGAACATGCAACAATATTAGATGAAAGGATTGAAGTTGATAGAATGATGAATGAGGGTTGCAAGGATGTTTGGAACAAATTGATGGAGGATGCTTCCAAACCTGTGTATGACACTTGCAAGTTAAGTCATTTGACAACAATTGTTTTAATTCTTAATTTGAAAACAATGCATGGTTGGACAAATGAGAGTGTTGATGAGTTATTGGAATTGTTACATCGATTGTTACCACTTGATTCCACATTGCCAAAAAAATAGAGTGCATGTAAAGTGAAAATCACTAAGCTAGGCTTAGGGTATGAAAACATCCACACATGTGTGAATGGGTGTGTATTATTTCACAAAAATCATGCAAGTGAGACTAAATGTCTAAAATGTAAAAAAACCAAGGTATAGACAAGGGTTGAAATCAAATTCAACGCCTCGAAAGATTCTTCGCCACTTTTCAATAATGCCATGGTTACTTCAAATGGATAGATGTCAAGACATTCCTAAGCTTATGCAATGGCATGCCCAAATAAGAGCATCGATGGAAAACAACAGTCTGTGGTTGATTCTAAGATGTGGATGGAACTTGACAACAAATGGACCAATTTTTCCCAAGATCCTCGTAATATAAGGTTGGGTTTAGCTCTAGATGGGGTGAACCCAGTCTCAGATCAGAGTACTAAATAGTCAACTTGGCCAGTGTTTTTGATAAATTATAACTTTCCTCCATGGTGACTTCATATACAATTGATGTTTATTTAGAGCCATTATTTGATGAGCTAGCAGAATTGTGGAAAGGAATTGAAACAATTTAAATTTTAAGGGACAATGATTCAATCCAGTTCACTTTAAGAGCTTCTTTATTTCTTATGATACACGATCTTCCTGCATATGTCACATTGACTAATCTCAATGTTCATGGATACCATGGATGTATGACTTGCATCTTTAAGCCTTTGTGAGGCACTCAAGTAGTTTGTGTAAGTGTATTTATTGTGGACATCGTGATTACCTTAAAAAGGAGCATCCATATCGTCGACAAAAGTCATGTTTCAATGGTCAAGAAGAGAATCGTGAAGTACCATCGGCAATAACAAGTGATTAGATTATTCAGAATGCAAAAAAAAGAATGTAGTTTATTGAAAATGGTGGCATTCTTGGTAGTAAAAATGATCCACTCAATGATAGTGGTGTAAAACGATTGTGCATATTCTATAAGTTTCCATACTTTAAGCATATAACCATTAGGCATACTGTTGGATTTATGCATACTGAGAAAAACATAACTTTTGCTATTATAGAAACTCTTTTTGGTGCATATGATACCGTGTCATCACACCCAGACCTTCAAGAACTAAAGATTCGTCGAAATATTTGAGTTGAAAAATATGGTGATGGAAAATATATAAAACCTATTGCTCTTTATCTGTGGACAAAGGAACAACATGCACAATTGTTAATGTTGATGTCTTAGACTCACTTTCCTAATGTATATGTGAGTAGTAATGTTAGAAGAAAAACTGACAATAATGGCTTAAGAGGCCTCAAGACCTAGGACTATCATGTCATAATCAATGATATTTTACCTATTGCAGTAATATCAAGTTTGGAAAAGGGGCCAAGATTGAAAATTATAAGGTTGGGCCTAATATTGAAGAGAATGAGTATGCATGTGTTAGATCCTTCAAACTTTGATAATTTGAGGGAAGAGGTTGTTGAAGTCCTTTGCTTATTGGAGCGAGAATTTGCACCAACAATATTCAATATTTCTATGCATCTTCTTATAGATCTAGAAAATCAACTAGACCATTGTGGACCGACAAGAACTATATGGATGTTGTTAGAATATGAAAGAATGTCCTCGTTTTACCATTGACAATATCACTATTGTCACCCAACCATAAGCCGAAGCCACCCTCCGAGCACCTTGAACTTGATAGAGAGAAGAATCCTGGTATCAATCCAATAGCCAAGCAAGACTAATGCACCAAGAAAGAAGTAACCAAAGCGTCTTGTATTTATAGCATTCCTGGAAGACTTGCTTGGGCCGACTTCTCTCTCTGGGTACTAATTAATTCATATTAATTATCTCTCTTCAGCTGACATCTCATCTAGGGTTACTTTCATTTCTTTGCTTTCTTCCGGAACGTTCTAATCTTGTCAAAGGTCATAAAAGAGGTTTATACCTCCCGAAGCTACCATAATATCAACACTCCCTCCTAACTAGGGAGGTATAACTGATAATGGTCTTGAGCAAAAAAAGACCATTCAACTGGTAGTATTACAAGCACCGTCATTATTATCCAACTGGATAATCTCCATGACAACTGGTACAATATCAATTGATAGAACACAACTGTGTCTATCCATGGTAGTATGGAACTACTCAAACCGTGACACATAGTCACAAACAATGGACCATATCCACCACATTAGCATATCTCTACTATTTGGAGACAAGCAGTCTCCATAACAATCATTTGATATCAACCTGCACAAAAATATTGTTAAAATAAACTAAATCATCTGGGCCAATCTTTCACTCACATCTGTGAGATCTGAAAGAATATCTTCCCTCAGAGTAGAACATCAATGATGGGCTATCTGGCTTATTCTTCTCAAACAAGGAAGAATGATTGTTTTGATTTCTAAGCCTAGACCATTCCTCACCTTGGGCCATTCCTCGGACACTAAACAAAGTGTAACCTAGAGAGAATGAATCTGTCCTAAGGAATGCTTGTCCCTGATTGCTGAGCCTGGACCATTCCTCCGACACTAAAAAAAGTGCAACCTGGGGAGAATGAATCCACCCTAAGGAATGACTGTTTGAACCATTTCCCTTGTTAACCACAAGAGGAAAAGACTGTCTTGTACCAACCTCCAAAAAAGACCATTCCTTATGTTAGGATGTCTACTTTGTCAGGATGTATGTTGTCTGCTCATCTGTGGGGATATACTGGAGCTTTACCTCTCCTTCGTGGACTTTATCTTGAATAAAGTAGTATTTGATCTCAATATGTTTCGACCTTTCATGAAACACGGGATGTTCTGATAATCTTATACAACTCTGATTATCACAATGTATTGTGGTTGAATATGGAATCTGATCAAATAAATCGGAGATTAACTTCCTTAGCCATATTGATTCTGTGCATGATTCACATGCTGCGATATATTCTGCTTCTGCTGTGATGAGTGTGACATACTTATGTTTCTTGCTGCCCCAAGATATCATAGCGGAGCCCAAGCTGAAACACATCCCTGAAGTACTCTTTTTGTCTTCTGCACTTCCTGCCCAATCTGAGTCTGTGAATCCATGAAGTTGTATATCACTGGATGCAGTATATCTTAAGCCATAGTTTATTGTCCCACGAACATATCTTAAGACATGCTTTGCATCTATTCAATGCTCATGTCTCGTTTCCACCTGGAACTAGCTTAGTGTATTCACGACAAAGCAAATGTCTGGTCGAGTATTTACCAAATACATCAATGACCTAATTAATTGTCGATATAGTGATGAATCTACTGGATCAGAATATGGATCTTTCACTTTTCTTATATCCATATTCATAGGAGTGTCCATGGACTTACAATCCATCATTCCAAACTTCTGAAGGATATTTATTACGTACTTTCCTTGTCCAGGGAATACTTCACCACGCTTCTTCCATACTTCTAGTCCCAAGTAATAATGCATGAGACCTAGATATTTCATATCAATTTAGAAGCTAGTTCCTTCTTGCACTGGATGATGAGAGACTCTTCACCTGTTATGAATATATCTTCAACATATAGTAGTAGAATTATAGGTGCATTGTCCACGAATTTGTAGTAAAGGTTTGGATCTGCATGACTCTTGGAGAAACCAAGTTTCGTTAGATAGCTATCCATTCTGGCATACCAAGCCCTTGGAGCTTGCTTGAGTCCATATAGGGATTTCTTTAATCTGCAAACGTGAGTGTCTCTGGAATGTACCTCAAACCCTTGAGGTTTTTCAATACATACTTCTTCTTTGATTGCTCCATTGAGGAAAGTTGTCTTTACATCCATTTGATGTAAGTTCCATCCCATGGAAGCAACAAGAGATATGATAGCGCTAATGGAAGTATATCTAGCAACCAAAGTAAAGGTTTCATCATAATCTTCTCCCTCCTTCTGGGAGAACCCTCTAGCTATGAATCTTGCTTTATATTTATCCACACTTCCGTCTGCTGCATGTTTGATCTTATATACCCATTTTGAAGTTACCATTGATTTTTCTTTAGGTCTAGGTATGATTTCCCATACATCATTTTTCATAATGGATTGGTGTTCTTCCATCATAGCTTATTTCCATTGTCCCTTTTGAACTGCTTCTTCAAATGTGGTAGGTTCTTCATCTAGAAGCTTCGTCATATATGCTACATAACTTGAAATTCTTTTAGGCTTCTTACTTTTTCTAAATGTTCCTTCTGGAACCTTGAGTCTTTCTGTGTCTTGTAAGGTAGCTTCAAACCAAGCTGGTAATTTCTTGGTCTTAGGTATGATATCTGAATCAATGGTTTCACATGGTTTCATAGGGTGATCGGGTTGTTCCTCTTCGTCATTTTGGTTTTCTATGCTTTCTTCAATAGGTTCTTCAATCTCTTCTTCTTCTATAGTTTCTTATATGGATTTATTGAAAGCCATCTTTTCATTAAATGTTACATCTCTGCTGACTTTGATCTTATCTTGTTTCGAAATATAGATTCTATAAGCCTTGGATGAATCGCTATATCCCACAAATATCCCCTTCTTTCCTGAGGGTTCTAGTTTGTTCCTTTTATCCTTTGGAATGTGAGAGTAAACAGGACATCCAAATATTCTTAGGTTTTCCACATTAGGTTTTTTACCTGAGAAGGCTTCTTTTGGAGTCATGTCCTTCAATATGCGACGAGGACTTCTGTTTTGCACGTATATTGCTATCGTAGCTGCTTCTCCCCATAGGAACATAGATAAACCTTGATCATTTAGTAGTGCTTTTACTATTTCTTCGATGGATTTGTTTTTTCTTTTTGCTACACCATTTTGTTGAGGATTATGAGGAACAATCAGCTCCCTCCTAATCCCTTCCAATTTGCAGAATGCAACGAATTCCTTTGAGGTGTATTCTCCTCCATTATCCGTTCTTAATGTCTT
This sequence comes from Picea engelmannii, assembly GCA_009831015.1. Lineage (NCBI taxonomy): Eukaryota > Viridiplantae > Streptophyta > Pinopsida > Pinales > Pinaceae > Picea > Picea engelmannii. Next base: position 10,126 of record ML798179.1, read on the forward strand.
GATCTTCTTGTTTGTGAGGTTCTCTATTTCTTCTTTGAATTGTTGAAACTTGCTGAATACTTCATCTTTTGTCTTCATTAGATATAACCAAGTTTTTCTTGAATAATCATCTATGAATATTATGTAGTAAAGAGATCCTCCTAGAGATTTGACTGGCATTGGACCACAAACATCTGAGTGTATCAGATCTACAATCTCCTTAGATCTGTTGTTGCTGCTTGGGAATGGTTTTTTGATATTCTTCCCAAGAGCACATCCTTTGCAAATTCCTTCATGTGTAGATTGCAATTCTGGTATTCCTTCAACCATCCTTTTGAGAAAAGGTAATTCTTGATAATTAATATGAGCATACCTTATGTGCCAAAGTTCATTGGGATTTACTTCTTCATGTACGAGAGCTTCTTCATTTTGTTCTAGTAGTCTATATAGGTTTCCTTCACGACTTCCAATAACCCTAGCATTCTCTATGTTGGAATCTTTATGCCAGGATAACACTTTTCCATCTACGAAAGCTATTATGTTTCCTTTGTCTTCTAGGCAAGAAATCAATACAATATTCTTTTCTAAACCAGGTACATATGAAACATTGCTTAAATGAACATTGTTACATGTTTTGAACTTGACGGAGGCTTGTCCAAATCCTTCGACTGGGTAAGTGCTTTTGTCTCCAAGATCTACCTTGTACGATGTCTTCTTCTCATTTAGATTTGAGAGTCTGGCTTGATCTCCCGTCATGTGCCTAGAAGCTCCACTATCGATTATCCACACGTCATCTTCAATTGTTCCAGTGAGTGCTGAGTAGTGTAGAAGACTGATCTTTTCACTCATGTCTTCGGTTGACTGGTAACTGGTCATGCCTTGATCCAAAACTTCAACTCTGACATTTCTGTCTTCTCAGAGAGACAAAAGGTGCGCTGAACTAGGGTGCATTTGAATATCTTCTCCTTGAGCGAGATGCTCCATCACAAGGTGTCGGATCTGGGATTTAGGGTTTCTGTAACTGCTCCTGCTAGTAACCCTAGTGTCAGTGTTTTGGAAGCTTCTCTTGCTAGTAACCTTAGTGGTTGTTCCTCATCAAGCTCAGTATCCTAATGGCTATGCTTCCTTCCAGCCGTTAGACTGAATGAAGGAGGTGTGGGCCCATAACCTATTAGAATATGAAAGAATGTGCTTGTTTTACCATTGACAATATCACTATTGTCACCCAACCATAGGCCGAAGCCACCGTCCGAGCACCTTTACCTTGATAGAGAGAAGAATCCTAGTAGAAATCCAATAGCCAAGAAAGACTAATGCACCAAGCAAGAAGTAACCAAAACTAATCAGAGAGTCCCACCCAAAATTGGCGCAACACCTTCCCCAGGATTTGCGCACAAGACTGCTATACTGCAGTGAACAAAATTGGATTTCTGCAATTCTAATAAGTGTGTCAAATGAGAGACTGGTGCCCTGTATTTATAGTATTCATGGTAGACTTGCCTGGGCCAAATTTTCTCTTTGGGTACTAATTAATTCATATTAATTATCTCTCTTCAGCTAACATCTCATCTAGGGTTACTTTCATTTCTTTGCTTTCTTCCAGAACATTCTAATCTCGTCAAAGATCACAATAGAGGTTTATACCTCCCAAAGCTACCATAATATCAACAAATGTACCCTATAGAATGATATATGAAGGTTCTGAAAAAGTTTGTTCGTAATAAGGAAAAACCAGAAGGTAGCATGTGTGAAGGATATTCAATGCAGGAGGCCATAGGATTTTGCACAGAATATATGAAGTATTTTAGTAATGTAAATCGACGTGTATGGGATGATGATGAAGAAAAGAGAGTTGTAGGTGAAGTATTATAAGGGAATGGACGTTTCTTCAAGATATCAAATGAGGAAAGAACTATGATACATGCCTATGTTCTTCAAAACACATCCTCATTTGATAAGTGGCGCAGGTGAAATATTATTTACATGATAATTTATTTATTTAATTTCATTTAATGGTTAAATTATTATCATTCTTACTATATTGCGTGTTCATATTCTATGTAGAAAATACAAAGAAGAGATTTGGATAGGGATGCGTCCATCTTGAAAGTGTATGCTTCATGATTTGAATATTCAAGATGGTTCTTTTCCAAAATTTGATGATTGGATTGTTGATGAAATTAGTGATGCACGACAAGAAGGACAAGATATAACGATCAAGGAAATTGAGCTTTCACGACCTCAAAATATATCAACTACTTCTTTCAGTGGGTTGTGGGTCTATGGTAGTCATTTAAGAGTGGAAGAAAAGGACATAGGAAAGGAAAATTGTGATTGTATTGTTAGTGTTGAATTTCATCACGACACTGAAAAGGAACTCTATCTTGGATTCATACATGAAATTATTCAAGTTGATTATGGTGAGACTAATCCCATATTATTAAAATGTAAATGGATCAAACCATACACAATATAACGTGATGAGTATGTCTTGGCCCTTGACCAAGTTTTGAGGAAACATTGGTCGTGTTTGACCACTTTTGGAACTTCGACAGGCTGGTCGAAGGTGGAGCGCCCAGGCGGAGCTGAGATCGCGGGATATCACTTATTTTGTGGGCTTGTGGACCCATCAAAGGATTTACTAGGGTTTATGTAATGGGTTAGGGGATGTCGGCCCATGGGTTTACCCATGATTAGGGCTTTTTGTAAATGTATAAATAAGTAGCTAAGCGATGTAAGACGCATGGTGGTGGTGGTGGTTGGCTATGTGCACCATATGTTGTAAGTGTTAATGTTGGCTTAGTGCAAGAGCTTGTAAGTGGCTTTGTGCAAACAGACTGTGTAAAGTAAGGCTCTGTGCTACTAAGGAGTTGGCTCTGTGCCTTGACTTGATTTTGGGAAGGAGGATCTGGTGTGCAGTGCATAGATCTCTTGTCCTCTGCGAATTTTGGCTCTATGGCTCTGTGCACAAGAGCAGATGAATGTAAGAAGATTGAAGAATAATAAAGAAGAAAAATTCGTTGGTGGACGTATCCCCACACTGGGGTGAACCACGTATATCCTGTGTCTTGATGTTCTTTGTGCGATGTGAATTATGTTGTTTATCTACTTAATGCTGTTGTTATAATGTATGATGAATGCATCTGATGTTGTTTCTTAGTGCTTAATGGTATTAAATATGAATAAATGCTATATATGAGCTAATGCTATGTGCTAAGTGATTGTAAGTGCTTGATCTTGATTGTTACTGCATTGATCTGTAATAAGGGTTAATTTGCGATGTGAGTGAGACTCATGAACTAATGCCTTTTTTTGTCTAAGTACTTTGCTGAGTGTTGTAATCACAGATATGTGTCCCAACTTGGTTGTAGAAACCTAAGTCCTGCAACCCCCCTACCTCTACCTCTGGCGAGACTTCATCTACTTCACAGGTGTTGCCGAAAGGGTCGATAGTTAGGGTTTTGTTGGTGCGCTGTTGAAGCATTGAACCCTGGGTCTGCCCTTGTGCCAACAAATGGTTTCGTTGCTAGGACCTGAAACTGTGATTGTTGGGAACTGAAGAAAAGAGAAAGATCTGTGCGTAGATCTATTGCTGTAGTGCACAATATTTTGACTTGTGAAGCTCTGTGCTAAGAAAGAAACCTGATCTGAAGAAAAGAGGTAAGATCTTAAATCTTTATGCTCTGTTAAGGGTAAGATAAGTGGAAATTTTTTCTTCGAAAGCATGAATCTAGGTATGTTTGATAGAATTTCTCCTAGCTTGCAATCTAGGGTACAATTAGAAGATAGAATTGATTGGAATAGATTTGATAAAAATAGAGAAATATATGTTATTCCTATGCATAGAAATAATTTTTGGACTAATAAGTGGATGCAAGAACCTAGAAAGATTTTTTGCAAATTGCAGGTCCAACATTGTGATCCCAATGCACAATATAGGAAAGGTTGGGGCTCGTTTAAAAGAAAGAGAGGATTGACACTGTGTTATAATTGCAGAAGACCGGGACATCTTTCTAAGGAATTCTCTGGTATAGGTCCTATTTGTCTTTATTGTAAAGTTATTGGTCATGAGGTTGAGGATTTCCCAGGATGATTGCTATAGTTGAAAAGATGAACATGAGACAAGAAAACTATAAAGAAGGTCAAGAGACTAAGGATATGTTAGAGAATCAGAAAGAGAAAGAATCAAAGAAAGATCAGCTTATGTTAGTATGGTTAAAAGAAGTAATGGATGACCACAAGGATGTTAGTTTATTAGAGATCTTGAAAGAAAAACAACACATAGTTACAAGAATAGAAGACTTCGACATAGATTGTGTATTGGATGAAGAAACACACGTGAATATTATGCCAAAAAGCACCTGGGAAATTTTGGGAAAGCTTGCTATGGTACCTTCATTGAGAAGGATAGGCTTGTTTAAAGGAAAGATGATAACGCTATACATAAGAGTTACTAATATACCTATGATTGCTCATGAAACATCGACAAAAGAGGACCTTGAGGCTATTAGATTTGTTGAGAACAACGCCCCTTTTCCACTTTTATTAGGAAAGACTTGGATTGAGAAGGATCGGATCAGAAGGAAAGCAGAGGAGGAAGCTACAGAACAGAAAAATCAAGAACTAAGGGATATCATAAATAGAAAAATAGAGCGACTAATAAAAGAACAAGGGGATAAGTTGAAGCAACAGAGGGCCAGAGAATTAGTTGTCAAAGGTGAAAGAATGCAGGAAGGCTTGAAGAACCTGTCCATGCAGAAAATAGGTGTAGCCACCCCAGAAATAGTAAGAGAAGGGATATTAACCTCAGAATCTGTAAGAGAACATCAACAGTGTGAAGTCCTTTCACTAGGAGAGAATAAGAAAACAAATGGGAATAGGATTCCATAAATTGTTAGAAAAGCTCAGATCATAGGAAAGAAGGCCAGGAAGCTCAATAAGAAGAAAACTAAGCTGCAGGAAGCTACAGAAAATAGAAGGAAGACTTCGTAGAAGGCATATCTGCAGAACTTGAACCTCTCTGGAATAGCAGAACCAAGCAAAATGGGACTTCGCCAAGGCGAAGCTATATGACTGTTGGAGGCACCTCGACCGTTAGAATGACGCCCTGGAATGACTAGAAAACACAGTTATGAGCAAATGGACCGTTGAGACTGTGCCATAACAGACAGATTCACATTGATGGACGCATTCCTGCCCGTTGGAGGAATCCGTTATGATGCTTTCTTATTTAACCCGTCGAACGCTGCGCCGGGACCACTTTTTTCCACCCATGAGTATCGAAGCTAATAGGGAATCCATTGTATCGCACTGTGATTTCTATACCTCACCATATATTTGATTACCTCACTTGTCCGTTCACCTACCCGATCTATTTGGTTACAAGTGTGAATGTCGCGCGAACCTAGCATGTTAGAGAAGTCTGTGGAGGAGATTCTCGTGGAGCTCATGGTTGAGAGAGTTATGTCTGTAGCAATACATGCATCATTGACTGAGGGACTACAAGCATCCCCCTCGACTGGACGTCATTCTAGCCGTGCTACTGAGAAGCGAAGCAAGCACCGTGACGATCTGGCTAAAGCAAAGCAGATCCCGTCGATCTTGCCAGATTATATACCACCTTTGGATGGCGCGGTTAACTGCAACAACATCCCATGTGACTTTGAGTATACATTGATCACTACGCACATCCCAAAGGGGATATGCGTAGTTGGACCCCAGTTGGGACATATGATAGCTCTGAAGAACAACCACTTTAATCTCAACGACAGAAATAACTACACCATGCTCGTGCCCCATAGGTATTTGATGAAGACAACTGGGAAGAAGCCACACATAGTCTCCCAGCCGTGGATTAAGGAGTTGGCGTAGTCCACGATCTTGAACATAATGAAGATCACTCACTTTGGCCGACATCAGGAGGTTAACGCTTGCACTAAACTCCTCTTGTCATGCTACCATGGAGGATATCTATGGCTTGATAGGCACGTTACTATGGATCTGGCGCTGATCCACTTGATTACAGGACTGAGCATGCAGGGACTGGACCCTCAATAGTTCTACCCAGGGAAGACTTTAGATCACTCCCTGGCACAAGGCATAAAGGAGGATTATGGCAATGTAGAAAAGGGAAAGTGAGGCTACAAGGTAGCCTCTATCCAGGATGATGTAGTACGCCTCGCTTGCCAACTTATAGCTGGAAAGATCATCATAAATAACCATCCGACACAGGTCACTGGGTTCCTATTAGACCTTGCGGGGAAGTGCGTGGAGGGGATGCAAATGAACTGGGCGAGTTACATCATCAACGAGCTCAAGAAAGACTATCGCAAAGTGCAATATCAGGGGTATGAATTCCATTTCAGCTGGTTACTTGTATTAATCACATTTGTCGCTTGGCAGATACCGGAAGGAGCTACATTTCCTGAAGTTGAACCATCAGAGCCGTTGGTCGCGAGGTTCTCCACCTTATGGTATACAAATGATATGTCGAAGCAGTGGCAGTCGAACGTTGTGTTCCATGCCTACTACCAACAAATGAAGCATACTATTGAGGCATTTCCATGCATGACACCGAACACATTGCACCAATACAGACCACTAGCAAAGTTCCATGCAGATCGACACTTTATTTATATCACTGCGCGTAGGGATGAGAGCAAAGAGGAGTTACAATCCTATTATAAATTGACCGACGAAGATATGGAGGAGATCACCAAAGAATGGTTAGCAGAGTTCCTTGTACCAGTTGACGATGCAGAACTCTCCGACCTTGACATCATTGGAAGCCCCTTGGTCACCCGGGTCGAGCAAGTCGGGCAGAGAAACGCGAAGAAAAATAATAAAAAGGAGGAAGTGCAGAACATAGAGACTAATTAGGAGGAGAACGCCTCAGAGGAAAGTGGGCCTGACTCACTTGTAGGAGGAGGAGGAGATGAAGTAAATCAAGGAAGAGGAGGGGAAGAAGGAGAAAAGCAAGGAAAAGGTGAAGTGACACCGCTGAAGGATCCCTTTACTGAGGCTGAAACATCGAAGAAGCAGAAGGTTTCTCCGCAAAAACCTTTGGCAAGAAAGAAGATGTGCACCAATAAGCCCAAGATGAAGTCCATGCTCACATAAGATGATGTCGATCTAATCATTGCAACTGTGGAGGATGCTTCAGAGGATATCTTGCAGCGATACGGATCAAAGAAGGAAACATTGTATGAAATAATTGAGAAGGAGCTGAAGGAGATACAACAAGCCATCCATTTGAGCCGCACAGTACCTACTGCACCTTCTTCATCGAAGATTGTATAAATGGGGGATGAGCCCACCCAATTACGAAGACTAGAAGATGCAACAGAGGCCTAACTTCAGCAAGTCCAAGAAGAAAAGAAACATGCTATAGAATCCTTGAAGCAAGAAAAGGAGGAGGTCTTAGAGCAACTACGAGTTGCGCAGTCCTACATAACCGCCTACGAGAAGGAGAAATATAAAATTCGAATGATGTTTGAGGAGGACAACGTGAAGATACAGAAAGAAAAATACCAGCTACTCGCAGAGCAGACTGCGGTTAAAGAAGCAGTGACTAAAGCACTTCGATCTATGTCAGGCTTGGCACAGGAGGAACAAGAGTCAACCGAGATTCAAGTGGGAAGCTCGCTGAAGCCATTCAACAACTTCAAGCATGGGTAATGGAGTTGGAGCTTCAAGCAGTATCTAACACTCCGCAGGAAGCGTGCGAACAAAGGGAGGAAGCTGTTAAGAGCACAGTTGGAAGAATCAAGGTCCTTGCATTAGAATGTAAGTAGTTGAGTGATCAAAGTGCACAAACCTATGAATGCCTCGCAGAAGATCCGAAGCTGAGGAAATTGGAAGTACAACTCTAGGAGGCACAACAAAAGGCATCCACCGTGCAAGTGCAAATGAAGCTACTCATTGTGTTTGAGCGAATGAAGAGACCATAGGAGCAGGGCACAATCCAACAACAAATTACTACCATCTAGAGCAGAATCATGGAAGTTACACATAGACTACAGCTGGTGCATGACGAAGCCTACACAAATTTTGAAGAGATTGAAGGACAAGCCTCGCAGCTGGACCAAATGGTTATGACACTGGAACAACACCTGGAAGGGCCTGTTAAAGAGCAACTGATTCAGGAGTTTGCCGACCAGGAGGCTTTGGCAAAGTGAAAAGTCGAGGTAGCTCGAGCTAAGCTAGAGGCCTTTGAAGTAGAGTTGCCCAGATCTGAGTGACTTGGGATGAGTCACAAGTGAGTGTTGGGGGCTTGTTGGCCCTTGACCAAGTTTTGAGGAAACATTAGTCGTGTTTGACCACTTTTGGGACTTTGATAGGCTGGTCAAAGATGGAGCACCCAGGAGGAGCTGAGATCATGGGATCTCACTTATTTTGCGTGCTTGTGGACCCAACAAAGGGTTTACTAGGGTTTATGTAATGGGTTATGGGATGTTGGCCCATGGGTTTACCCATGATTAGGGCTTTTTGTAAATGTATAAATAAGTAGCTAAGCGATGGAAGAATCTTGGTGGTGGTGGTGGCGGGCTATGTGCACCATATGTTGTAAGTGTTAATGTTGGCTTAGTTCAAGAGGTTGTAAGTGGATTTGTGCAAACAAACTATGTAAAGTAAGGCTCTGTGCTACTAAGGAGTTGCCTCTATGACTTGACTCGATTTTGGGAAGGAGGATCTAGTGCGCAACGCGTAGATCTCCTGTCCTCTGCGGAGTTTGGATCTGTGGCTTTGTGCATAGGAGCAAATGAATGTAAGAAGATTGAAGGCTAATAAAGAAGAAGAAGTTGTTGGTGGACATAGCCCCACACTGGGTTGAACCACGTATATCCTATGTCTTGATGTGCTTTGTGTGATGTGAATTATGATGTTTATCTGCTTAATGCTGTTGTTATAATGTATGATGAATGCATCCGATGTTGTTGCTTAGTGCTTAATGGTATTAAAGATGAATAAATGCTAGATTTGAGCTAATGCTATGTGCAAAGTGATTGTAAGTTCTTGATCTTGATTGTTACTGTGTTGATCTGTAATAAGGGTTAATATGCGATGTAAGTGAGACTCATGAACTAATGCATTTTGTTTTCTAAGTACTCTGCTGAGTGTTGTAATCATAGATCTGTGTCCCAGCTTGGTTGTAGACACCCGAGTCCTGCAATCCCCCATGCCTATACCTTGGGTGAGACTTCATCTGCTTCACAGGTGTTGCCGAAAGGGCCAGTAGTTAGGGTTTTGTTGGTGTGCTGTTGAAGCGTTGAACCCTGGGTCTGCCCCTGTGACAAAAATATGAATTTGTACGTGAAAATACACGTCGATTTTGATCAAATATCGATGAGCCGTATGTTTCCCCTCTTCAAATTGCCCATTCATTTATAATTGATGGTGTAACAAGCCCAACATGGTCATATGTCATTCAAGTAGAGTCTCGTTTGAAAAGGAAATTCATGGAATATGTTGATATAATGGTCAATGAGCAATGTACTAGTTTACAAGAAACATTGGAAGAAGAAGCCAAATATAACAATAGAGCTGTATTTGAAGAAGAAACTTTGATTCCCAATAAAGAGACTAAGACTGAGAATGTAATGCATGGTCAGGAAAATCTATTGTATGAGGATGATGGAAAAAACGAAGAAGATGCATACACGAGTGATCACAATTGTGATCTTGATGGCAATGCAAATAATGAGGATGATGATTTGTCACCTTATATTTATGGAATACATTTTCACTATGCAAATTGGATTTTACTATTTTGGCCATGGGATTAGCCAATGGTTGTACTAAACTCTGTACTAAGATTTGTATGTATTTTATTGTTTTGGCCATAGAATTAGCCAAATACTTGTTTTCGGTATTATGCAATGTTTCAAATATGATTTCCTTTTGTTCATTACTATCAAATTCTGTCTGAGAAATGCTATGAATGGATGTTTTTGAGTTTTAGTGTAAACAAAAGATGGAATAATTATTCTTTGACTGTATGCCATCATGATGGAAAGCATATATATATATATATATATATATATATATATAT
>ML798179.1:20255-38445 GCA_009831015.1 Picea engelmannii
TAAGTAGTTATTCCTAATACCTTTTCACTTCTATTCATATTTCATGAAAGTTGTTTATAATCTATTTCATGATGTAGCCTATATATGCTTTCGATTCTCATTTGATAAGTTTTTTGTTTTATAGGGAAAATTTGGCTTCTAGAGAAAGAGAGCATAACCAAAAGGCAAGCAAAGGCACATTGTTTCCAGCTCATGGTTCGACAAATCAATAATTAGTTATTCCTCATACCTTTTCACTTCTATGCATATTTTATGATAGTTGTATATAATCTATTTGATGAAGTAGGCCATCTATGATTTTGATTATAATTTAATTACTTTTTTATTTTATAGGGAAAAGGTCGATTCTACACAAAATGAGTAAAACCAAAAGGCAAGCAAAGGCACATTGCCACTAGCTCGCAAAAGCCTACGCCTCAGTGGATTAGTACATGGAGAAGGTGATGACAACACTAATGATCAAATTCTTAATATATCACATGATGATGATCATGTCCAAGATGATATTGTTGAATACTTGGTATATTTTGGATCCAAATTAGGGTTGAGAGACTTTTATTTTAAATTAAAACAAATATTTGAAGCCACATATGAGAAAATTGGTGAGATAGCTAGTGCCAGACCTAGTGTGGTCAATAATGAACTAATTAGGCCTTCAACTATCAAAGAAATAACACATGTTGTGTCCACAAACATGAGTGCTCATTCAACATCACCAATTCTTGATTCGACTAAAGATATATCAAATTTCATAAAAAGACACAGAAATATCGGTCAAGGCATGTATAGGTCCACAAAAAGAGAAGCCAAATAAAGAAAATAAAAAGGGAAGAAGGATTATTTGGTTCAGATAAAAGATGGTGAGCCTATTGGACCAAATGCTGCAAGGTGGGCCTCAGAGTTGGGCATGAGAGTAAGGTCTCATTTGGATGTCACCAACACCAATTTTGTATATCAAGATGAAATAAATGTGGATCTAGTGATCCAACAAATGGAAAATTCATTTGACACTTTTGGTGGAAGGATTTCCACCAAATATTACAAGAACAAAATGAGAAAATTGATTAATAATTTTAAGCATAAATGCAAAAAATCAATCTTGGATGGAAAAGAAAGGGACATCAACTTGAATCCCAAACAGTGGGAGGATTTGAAGGAAAGTATGCGTGCTGAAGAGTATGTACAAAATAGTACAAAAGGGAAGATAACAAGAGACAATATGAGGGATCAATTTATTTTGGGTCGTGGTGGGTGGCGAACCAATCAAAACATGTTTGTAAGTATATGGATTTTTTGATGAATACATTATGTATGGCATTTTTGTAAGTATATTTGTAAGTACATTGTGTTATATTGCATTTTGATTCGTATATATATCCAACTAATTATGTGTTGATAATAATTTGTAGGTTCAAGGAACTACTAGATCAGAAATTGATGTGAGTGAAATGATTGAGAAAAAATCCAATAGAAATATCATTGCCATCTAATGAAGTTGAGAAAAGAATAACCAAATATACGTTTATTGAAAATGATAGTGAGAATTATAAACATGTAATGGAATGCATAAATGGGTTGACAAAGACAATGTCAACCGTAGCCACCTCCATTGAACCTATCATTGCTTCATGGAAAAATAAGGGATGTCATAGTGATTTAGATGAGGTAAGCTAATTATCATTCCCCTGCAAACATTTCTTTACTTGATTTCATAATCTGATTTAATTGGTTTAGGTCTGTTTTTTAGCGTTTTAAGGCTATATTTACTATTTTTCTACTTTATTATTGTGTCCTTATAATGTTATATTTGATTTGTGCATGATGTAATCACATGTAGGATAAAATTAAAGGATTTCCTAACATTGATGCGCCTCATCATTCTCGATCAGTGTGTACAACTCTTGCTGGAAGTATTTCATATATTGACTCGATGAGTGCATTTAATTTTGTTATATCAATAATTATGCATGTTTTTGGAATTTAATTGTATTTTTTTTCTTATATTTATGTATACTTTTTTTGTTTTGTTTTTTATAGTGCCCATTAACTCCAACATAGCATGAAGTATTCCAGGTAGGTGATAAAGTTAACATACTAGATCCATTTGACAGTGCTATTTCCAACACTAGGTGAATTTCGTCACTTGCTATGATCCATGGATCACCACTTGGTCCTAAAGATGCCAATATACTTGTCATTAATGTCACAAGTAACATCCCCGTTGCCTATGAAGATACAATTGATGGATGTGAACATTTGAAGAAGACATAAATGAGTTTCATTCAGTGGTCGAAGAAGTATTTGAGAAAATCATCGATCTAGATGATCATGTTTTATGAATCAATTGCAAATTTTATGTTTACTTTACATAGTCTTTAGACCATTTAAACTTACTTTACATAGTGTTCAGACCTTTTTTCTTTAAGGGCATGTGACCTGAGATATAAGGACATATTTTAATGCATCTATTCATTGGTTCATTTCATTTAATGTTGCTTGTGGTGCGATTAGAAATGTTGTTTATGTCATGCCTACAAGGAGTGATATAAGGGAATGCTTTCATGCATATATTCATTGAATTGTTTTATTTAATGGTACTTTTGGTGCCATTTGAAATGTTGTTTCTGCCATGCCTACAATGACTGATATGAGATTGCAAGAGTGTGTGTTTACATGCCATTATTTCTATGCTCTACCTTTGGATTTGATTTCTATTTATTTACCTTATTGCATGAGTCTTTTAGAGTGAACAAATTGTGTGAGTGTAAATAGATTCTTGTATAGCAAGTCAATATCCATTGAATTGGAGAAGGATAGAATATTGTTACATACTAGGAAGACTGATATTTGTTTTTTTTGATATTTAGGTTAGTAAAAGGTTTACAGACTTAATTATTGACAATGTTGAGAATAACTTATTGTGCAAGCCTCATATATGATGGGAAGTAAAGTGTGTTTCTCCATTGAAACTAGTCTGCTAAAATGATTTCAAAATTTAATAATTCTAGACATTTCCATTTATGATGATGGGAAGATATTATGAATTCGATTTTCATAATATATTGCTTGCGATGATTTTCAGATTTTAACTGGTTTATCTTCTGTAGGCTGTATTCTATTTTCATTTACAGTTTTTAAATGAAATTAATGGATCAGAGGAGTTGGAGTATATGTATTTGGTTTGTTTGGTATTTATTGGTGTATCCTTTCCTCCACATGGGACTTTAACTTATAATAGATGAGGATTTTCAGACCCATCCTTTTCATATTTCTTTTTACCTTGTGCCATATTTGTGATGTTTTGGTTTGGCCTAAAGATTGAGACTCAATCATTGTGCATTCCTTGTATCCCATCCTCTTGCATCCCTATTAACCTATAAAGTCTTATTCTCACATTCCTTGATGAATATTGACCTACCCTCTAGTGGATCTGTGGTATAATCTACTGAGCCCTCCTCCATTCCACATGTTTCTCGATCATAAACTTGTCACCATTCCAATTGTATGAAGGAGATTCACTTTTGTGTATATTGTTAGCCTCCCTTTGTATCATGATTTTGGAATTACGTGGTGACATCAACATTCTTCTTGTTGGGGAACCAAGTACGAGTAAGTCCCAACTACTTCAATATGTGCACAACTTGGCTCCTCGAGGTATTTATACAAGTGGTCGAGGAAGATCTGCAGTTGGCTTGACTACTTATGTGTCAAAGGATCTCGAAACTGGTGAAACTGCATGTTTAATGACTTTGACATGCATCATTGAATATTTTAATGATTGGTAATGGAACTGTGATATGTCACTTTTTGTTCCATTAAAATTGTGGATTATTGATTTGATTTTGAATGAAATATGTATTGGAAAGTGGAGCACTAGTTTTGAGTGGCAGAGGCAATTGCTGCATAGATGAGTTTGACAAGATGCCAGATAATGCTCGAAGCATGCTACATGAGGTGGGATTTCCATTGATTTTAAAAAAAGTAGAGCAGATGTTGTGCATTTAGTGGTTTTCCCTTGATTGGGCTTACCCACATTCTATTGTTTTTCCTACATTTGTTTATCATCTCATAATGTGTTCTGCTATTTGACGTAGGTGAATGGAACAACAGACTGTGTCAATTTCTAAGGATGGGATCATAACACTCTTAATGCCAGGACATCTATATTATCCCATGCCAACCCTAGTGGTTCACGCTATAATCCCATACTTTCAGTGATTGACAATATCCAACTTCCTCCAACATTGCTCTCTAGGTAAAGTTTATTCAGTGTTGTGCACATGGTATGACTCTTTGTGGGGTTTGTTTACTTTTCAAAACCACAAAACTTATGGGTTACACCTACAGGTTTGATCTGATTTACCTGGTTCTTGACAAAGCTGATGAGAAGACTGATTGATGCCTTGCAAGGCATCTTGTTGCATTGCATTATGAAGAGCCCGAGGTATGGAATTATGTATATTGCTTAGGATGGCTTCAAATGCATTGGATATTCTTTCAATTTACATGATTGGAATTAATTTATTTCTTATTATAGGACCTAAGAGTGGACACATTGGATGTGTCAACCCTAACTTCATATATCGGTTATGCAAGACAACACATACATCCCAAAATATCTTATGAGACTGCCGAAGATCTTACCCATGGTTATGTTGAAATGTGTTGTAGGGGAAACTTCCCTGGTAGCAGTAAAAAGGTTTGTTGCACATATGTCCAAAAGCATTACTGAAAAATAGGGTCAAAGAGTGGTTCATCCATCTCTCTCTCTCTCTCTTGATTATGATGTTTATACATAGAGAAATGGAATTCTACATGTGCTAACTCCATACTTGTCCCTTGATAAAATTTGCAGGTAATTATGACAATGCCTAGACAAATTGAAAGCTTAATATGAATTAGTGAAGCACATGCTCATATTCGATTCTCTGAGTGGGTAAGAAACCAACCTTGGTCTACAATAGAAGCTTGTACATAGAACTATTTTCCCAAGTAAACCAATTTGATTTTTCTTCATATTAGAATGTAAAATCAGATATATATATATATATATATATATATCTCACAAGTCATGAATCCTGAAAGCATACAAATCATTCTTAACATAGGTGGTCTGTGCAGTTTGAAAGTTGTGATGTGGTTGAAGAATTCAGGCTACTTGAAGTTTCCTTTCAACAATCTAAAACTGATCATGCTACTGGTAAATCCTACAACTTTCTTGATAGGGGTGGTCAGTTTACAGGGGATCATAAATATTGTTATATAGGCCAGGAGGTGTGCTAGTTGCACTTGCATAGATAGAACTATGCCTTAGTTGTATTTTTTCCATTTATGATAGGTCTATGGTATACACCAGTAATTTCAACGAATGCATTGTGTCATGGTGACATGGACCATCGACATGGATCTCATTACAATGGGAGTTTCTGCCAGTGAAAGAATAAGGTGTGCCAATATAGATATAGTAGTTAGAAATCTTATCATGGAAAATATGCATGACATAGGACCATCTACTTGAACATAAGAGGTGACATATTATTGATTGCTTTAGGTAAGCAGTGTATTGGTTTTTCTAATACCAAAATCCTGACCTATGATATATGGATGAACTGACAGCTTTTAGAGGAGATGCGAAAGCATGAATTTGTCAAATTTAACCTTCATGATGTAAGGGTTCTCTCTGTGTATGTGAAATTCAATCACACCTACATGTACTAACTGGATTTATTGATTGCTTGTATGTTGTGGTTGGACTGAATGGATTTATTGATAGACAACATTGGTATGCTCACATGCTTAATCAAATTTTCTCTGGGTTTATTTCAGATTCACAATGCTCTTGGAACTCTCATTACCGAGGGATTAATACTTGTTCATGGAGACAATGTCAAGAGAATCTGAGACAAGATAGTCTCCCTAGAAAGCAGTAAAATTGTATCCATAGACCCATTTCATCTCCTCTCTGCTTAGCATGCCTTTTGTGTGATTTTATTTCAAAGTTAAATGGTAATGTTTCTAGATAATGCGTCTTAAGTAGTTATTATCTACCCTAAAAATCTTGTACACCTTCATGTAGGTTTCCCCTGTATCAAATCAAAGGAGTTTTAGAGGATTGAAAAATCTAGGTTGAGAAAATCAATGTTGAGAATAATTGTGCCAAGCAAATGTAACATAGAAACGTTTTTCCTTGTGAAACCTTGATTTTTGAGCTTTGCATAGAACATGAAAATGGATATGCCATGAACCAAAGATGAGAGATCTTATAGTATTTTTTCTTAACCAATTATGCAACATTTCTAACATCTGTGAGAAGAAAACTTCTTGACCCGCTATCTAATTGTTGATGTTGTCACCAAAGGTGACATTGCTACCATATGCTACTACCTTGTACCTCTCAATTTTAAACCCTTAACATTTAAATCCAGATTCCAAATTAATGATGAAAGGAGATTATATTTGATGTCCTTAAAAACATTGCTTCATTTTGGGACATGGTCTTAACTTTTGGCCTTGGTTTTTCTATTTGCAAGCATCCCAGAAAAAAAATGCTAACATTTTTTTGTCTCAAAATAACAGGTTGATCTTTTCTTGTGCAACTTGGACCCCTTGGAAAGTAGACCCATAACATTTATTGTGCTATAATAAATGAAGTGTTGATATTATGGTAACTTCGGGAGGTATGAACCTTCATTGTGACCTTTGACAAGATTAGAATATTCTGGAAGAAAGAAACGAAGTGAACATAGCCCTAGAAGAGATGTCAGCTGAGAGAGATAATTAATATGAATTAATTAGTACCCAGAATGAGAAGTTGATCCAGGAAGTCTGCCAAGATTAATATAAATATAGGGAATCGCTCTTTCATTTGACACACTTATCAGAATTGCAGACAAACACTTGTGCACACTGGAGTCTGGCAGTCTTGTGTGCAAGTTTTGGAGAAGGTGCTGCCGCTAGTTCTGAAGCCTATTGCTTCTATCTTTTGGGTTGGAGTCTTTGATCATATTTGGTTACTTCTTTATTGGTGCATTAGCCTTGCTTGGCTATTGGATTTATACCAGGATTCTTCTCTCTATCAAGGTCAAGGTGCTCAGAGGGTGGCTTCGGCCTATGGTTGGGTGACAATAGTGATATTGTCGATGGTAAAACAAGCACGTCCATTCATATTCTAACAGGTTATGGTCCCACACCTCCTTCATTCAGTCTAACCGCTGGAAGGAAGCATAACCATTAGGATACTGAGCTCAATAAAGAACTGCCGCTAGGGTTTACTAGCAGGAGCAACTTCCAAGACACTGTCGCTAGGGTTACTAGCAGGTGCAGTTGCAGAAACCCTAAAACCCAGATCCAACACCTTGTGATGGAGCATCTCACTCAAGGAGAAGGTATTCAAGTGCACCCTAGTCCAATGCACCTCTTGGCACTCTCAGAAGACAAAAATGTCAAAGTTAAAGTTTTGGATCAAGGCATGACCAGTCACTAGTCAACCAAATTCATGAGTGAAAAGACTAGTCATCTACACTACTCAACACTCACAACAATGATTGAAGATGACATGTGGATAATAGATAGTGGATATTCTATGCATATGAAAAAAGATCAATCTAGACTTTCA
The DNA here is from genome assembly GCA_009831015.1 of Picea engelmannii. Classification (NCBI taxonomy): domain Eukaryota; kingdom Viridiplantae; phylum Streptophyta; class Pinopsida; order Pinales; family Pinaceae; genus Picea; species Picea engelmannii. The sequence goes on from ML798179.1 coordinate 27,871, forward strand.
AATCTAAATGAGAAGAAGACATCGTACAAGGTAGTTCTTGGAGACAAAAGCACTTACCCAGTCGAATGATTTGGACAAGCCTCCGTCAAGTTGAAAACATGTAACAATGTTTATTTAAGCAATGTCTTATATGTACCTGGTTTAGAAAAGAATCTTGTATCCATATCTTGCCTAGAAGACAAAGGAAACATAATAGTTTTTGTAGATGGAAAAGTGTTATCTTGGCATAAAGACTCCAACATAGAGAATGCTAGGGTTATTGGAACCCGTGAAGGAAATCTATATAGACTACTAGAACAAAATGAAGAAGCTCTTGTACATGATGAAGTCAACCCCAATGAACTTTGGCACACAAGGTACGCTCATATTAACTATCAAGCATTACCTTTTCTCAAAAATATGGTTGAAGGAATACTAGAATTGCAGTCTACACATGAAGGAATTTGCAAAGGATGTGCTCTTGGAAAGAATATCAAGAAACCATTTCCAAGTAGCAACAATAGAACTAAGGAGATTCTATATCTAATACACTCAAATGTTTGCGGTTCGATGCCAGTCAAATATCTAGGAGTTTCTCCTTACTACGTAATCTTCATAGATGATTATTCAAGAAAGACTTGGTTATATATTCTGAAGAAAAAGGACGAAGTATTCAACAAGTTTCAAGAATTCAAAGAAGAGATAGATAATTTCACAAACAAGAAGATCAAAACCTTAAGAAAAGATAATGGAGGAGAATACACATCAAAGGAATTCGTTGCATTCTGTAAATCAGCAGGGATTAGGAGGGAGCTGACTGTTCCTCATAACCCTCAACAAAATGGTGTAGCAGAAAGAAAGAACATATCTATTGAAGAAACTGTGAAGAAACTACTAAATGATGAAGGTTGATCGATGTTCTTACAGGGAGAAGCAACCATGACAAAAATATATGTCTAAAATAGAAGTCCTCACCGCATACTAAAGGTAATGACTCCAGAAGAATCCTTCTCAGGTAAGAAACCTAATGTGGAAAACCTAAGAATCTTTGGATGTCCTGTTTACTCTCACATTCCCAAGGACAAAAGGAATAAATTAGAACCCTCGGGAAAGAAAGGAATATTCGTGGGATATAGCGAATCATCCAAGGCTTATAGAATCTATATTCCTGAACAACATAAGATTGAAGTCAATAGAGACATGAAATTCAATGAAAAGATGGCTTTCAAGAAATCCGTAGAAGAAACTATAGAAGAAGAAGAGTATGAAGATCTTATTGAAGAAAGCACAAAAAACTAGAATGACGAAAAGGAACAACTTGATCATCCGATGAAACCATGTGAGACCATTGATACATACATCATACCTAAGACCAAGAAACAACCAGCTTGGCTTGAATCCACCTTACAAGAAGAAGAAAGACTCAAGGCCCTAGATGGGACATTCAGAAAAAGTAAGAAGCCGAAAATATTCTCAAGCTATGTATCATGTATGACAAAGATTCTAGATGAAGAACCTACCACATTTGAAGAAGCAGTTCAAAAGAAGCAATGGAAAGAAGCTATGATGGAAGAACACCAATCCATCATGAAAAATGATGTATGGGAAATTGTGCCTAGAACTAAAGAAAAATCAGTGGTAACTTCAAAATGGTTATATAAGATCAAACATGCAACAGACGAAAGCGTGGATAAATATAAAGCAAGGTTCATAGCTAGAGGGTTCTCCCAGAAGGAGGGAGAAGAATATGAAGAAAAATTTGCTCCGGTTGCTAGATATACTTCCATTAGAGCTATCATATATCTTACCACTTCCATGGGATGGATTTTACATTAGATGGATGTAAAAAAAACTTTCCTCAATGGAGCAATTGAAGAAGAAGTATATATTGAACAACCTCAAGGGTTTAAGGTACATTCTAGAGACACTCATGTTTGCAAACTAAAGAAAGCCTTATATGGACTCAAGCAATCTCCAAGAGCTTGGTATACCATAAATAGATAGCTATCTAATGAGACTTGGCTTCTCCAAAATTCATGCAAATCCAAACCTTTAATACAAATTTGTGAACAATGCACCTGTGATTCTACTACTATATGTTTATGATCTATTCCTAACAGGTGAAGAGTCTCTCATCATCCAGTGCAAAAAGGAACTAGCTTCTGAGTTTGATATGAAAGATCTTGGTCTCATGCATTATTACTTGGGACTGGAAGTATGGTAGAAGCGTGGTGAAGTATTCCTTGGACAAGGAAAGTATGCAATAAATATTCTCCAGAAGTTCGGAATGATGGATTGCAAATCCATGGACACTCTTATGACTACAGATATAAGAAAAGTAAGAGATTCAGATTCTGATCTAGTAGATCCATCACTATATCGACAATTGATTGGGTCATTGATATATTTGGTAAATACTCGACCAAACATTTGCTTTGCCATGAACACATTAATCCAGTTCCAGGTGGAAACTAGACATGAGCATTGGATAGCTGCAAATCATGTCCTAAGATATATTTGTGGGACAATAAACTATGGTCTAAGATATACCGCATCTAGTGATATACAACTTCATGGATTCACAGATTCAGATTGGGAAGGAAGTGTAGAAGACATAAAGAGTACTTCAGGGATGTGTTTCAGCTTGGGATCCACTATGATATCTTGGGGCAGCAGGAAACAAAATTCTGTCGTTCTCAACACAACAAAAGAAGAATAGATCGCAACATGTGAGGCATGCACAGAGGCAATATGGATGAGAAAGCTAATCTTCGATTTATTTGATTAGGTTCCAAATTCAACCATAATACACTGTGACAATCGGAGTTGTATAAGGCTATCAGAACACCCAATGTTTCATGAAAGGTCGAAACATATTGATATAAAATACTACTTTATTCGAGATAAAGTCTAGGAAGGAGAAGTAAAGCTCCAGTATATCCCCATAGATGAGAAACAATAGATATCCTGACAAAGCCTCTGTCCAGAATAAAGTTTGCATATTTCTGAGACAAATTGAGGATCGTGGAAATAACTCCCTTAGTTGAAAGGGAAGAAATGAACCTCCAGGTTGGGAGGGAGCATTGACATATTATTGAATTAAGGAAAATCATTTTCAAGTTTGAAAAATGGTCCAGCTTGGGCAGATTCTTTCCAGTTCGAAAAGTGGTTTGAGATTTCTGACGGACAGGCATTTTCCAGTTCGGAAAATGGTCAAGATCAAATGATCATTTTTGTAATGAAAATGGTTTGATGGATTGCTGATGTACCATAGACAACAATTTACCATTATGGTTAACATGGGGAATGGTCTAGGGAAGTCTCTCTTCTTGAGGATTACTCAAGAAGACTGGCCTGCCTCGCCGAACAACGATTTCCCATTGTGGTTAACATGGGGAATGGTCTGTTTTGGAGGTTGGTGCAGGACACTCATTCCTTAGGGCAGATTCATTCTCTCTAGGTTGCACTTTGTTTAGTGCTGGAGAAATGGCTCAGGGTGGCAAATGGTCTAGGTTAATAAATCAGGGACAAACATTCCTTAGGGCATAATCATTGTCTCCATGTTGCACTTTGTTTAGTGTCGGAGGAATGGCCCAGGGTGGGGAATGGTCCAGGCTCAGAAATCAGGAAAACTATTCTTCCTTGCTTGAAAAGAATAGTACAGATAACCCATCATTGATGTTCTAATCTGAGGGTAGATTCTCTTTCAGATCTCATAGATGTGAGTGAAAGAATGGCCCAGATGATTCAATTTATATCATAACAATATTTTCTATGCAGGTTGATATCAGATGATTGTTATGGAGACAATAGAGATATGTTATTGTGGTGGATATGTTCCATTGTCTATGACTATGTGTCACAGTTTGAGTAGTTGTGTACTACTATGGATGAACACAGTTGTGTTCTATCAGTTGACTTGTAATAGTTGTCATGGAGATTATCCAATCAGATAATAATGACGGTGCTTGTGATGCTACCAGTTGAATGGTCTATTTGTGCTCAATACCATTATCGATTATACCTCCCTAGCTAGGAGGGAGTGTTGATATTATGGTAGCTTCGGGAGGTATGAACCTCCATTATGATGTTTGACAAGATTAGAATATTCCAAAAGAAAGAAAAGAAGTGAACATGACCCTAGAAGAGATGTTGATTGAGAGAGATAATTAATATGAATTAATTAGTACCCAGAATGAGAAGTCGGCCCAGGAAGTCTGCCAGGATTACTATAAATGCAGGGCACCAATATTTCATTTTACAACTTCTCAGAATTGTAGACAGGCACTTGTGCGCACTGCAGTCTGACAGGCACTTGTGCGCACTACAGTCTGACAGTCTTGTGCGCAAGTTCTGGAGAAGGTGTTGCCACCAGTTTTGAAGCCTATTGCTTTTGTCTTTTGGGTTGGAATCTCTGATCAACTTTGGTTACTTCTTGCTTGGCGCATTAGCCTTGCTTGGCTACTGTATTGCTACCGGGATTCTTTTCTCTGTTAAGGTCAAGGTGCTTGGAGGGTGGCTTCGACCTATGGTTGGGTGACAATAGTGATATTGTCGATGGTAAAATGAGCACGTCCATTCATATTCTAACATGAAGATGTGTTGAAACTTGCATAATGACTACTTGAGGCCCCGAGGTGTCCTTTTTTACCTCTCTTGGGGTGCTACAATTTCCTTAAAGTTGCTTTGTGAAGGAAAGGATATGCAATAAACTAATAGGGTTGTGCCATGTGTCATTTTTTTTGCTCTTTCCTAATTTTCCCCTTCATCTTTTGAGCACTCATTATGGCTCTTGAAGTTTCCATAAGGAGTTCTAGGGCCACTTTACATTATCTCCCATTGAGTCTAGATGATTTCTTTTTGTTAAGACCATCTTTACTATGCTTTGCATGTTCTTTAGCCTCTAAACAGGTCATCACATAGATATTCATGCATACTTTAACATGCTTGATTGTTGATTTAAGAAGACACAGTAGAAATTGGTAGTGTATACAAGGGAATAAGAGAAGAGCACACATACATACACACAAGTTATCAACTGTACATATACTGTGTCATATTCATATTACACGAGCAAACAATTATATTACACGAACATAAAATCACTACCCGTTGTTTTAAAAATTGCCTTGTCTGTAGCATTTTCATGGATTTGGAATGATAATAATAGGCATTCTAAGTAATAATTGATGATGGTAACTCGCATAAGTAAACCATTAATGTAGTTTATAGAAACACATCCTTGATGTTTACCTTATTTTCTGTAACTAACATATATGTGATACTTTATTCAGTGTCACTGGCAAAACAAGTGTTCTAAATGAAGCTTTAGGTTGCTGAATAAATGACAATGGTGCTAGGAATGTATGATGTACATGGTTGTAAATAGGAGCAATATGCACAAATTAGTTGGTTTGTCACCCCTCGACACATGGGTATCCCTACTTTGTTGGTTTCAAAGAAAATATATTTTGGGATACAAATGACTTGTTTTAGAGAAGTATGCTTGTACTCTCTTCCAACTGGCTGGTGCTTTTGTCATTCTTTTATTCCTTCCCATCTCATGATATACATTTCAAGAATACAGAAAAACACCACACCTCTTCCAGTCTACCTTTCCAACTGTCCTAACACTTGCATCATTTCCATTTGTTCTTGAGACTCATTCTACATTCTAAGTCAACTCATTTCAGTGCATAATGTGCAACATTCATCAAATAAGGAAGATCGAATATTGAAATCACTTGCTTATTCTCATTCACAATCAGAGAACACTACTTGATGTCTAATTCTTAAACCTTGATCAATTGGGTGATGCCAAATAGATATACTAGTTACTCTCAAGTTGCTAACATCATAGTTTTCAACTTCAGGCCAACTTCTTAATTTTTAATTTTTATTATAATAACCAAATTACCATGTTTCACCCCCTTGAATTGTGTTATTTATAGTTGCGACTAGTACGTTGCAAGAACATTACATTTCCACCATCAGTGAAACTTTTAAGCAACAACACCCTTTATAAAGAGATCTATTATTTTCTACTAATTCTTATGCAAATCCTATTCAATGCCAAATGTAGGAGATCCTCTGGTAATGATTAACATCTGAACCTTCAACAACATGTTCGCTACTAATTTTTGTTGCCTAATTTTGTTGCTCTGTTAGAGATTCTTAATGTACCCTTTATGGTGCTCGTATTACAAATATCACGTTATAGTCTTTTTTAATCATTTCTAAAGAGGACAATGTTTGATACTATCAATAATTTGTCCAAGTATTTTGAATATAAATTAATTTCAGTTGGATTTGTTTATGAGAGCTTTATCATTTTCATTATCATTTTTTGCTATTATGTTCCATATATCATCTAAAGATTCTCTTGTTTTTTTTCCCAGTGATTTTTGTAGTCCCGATGCAATCGAGGCTTTTACACAGGAGACCAAAAAGTATCTATTGTCAAAGTGTCAAGGAAAGGTAATTGACTTTGTTCGTGTAGTGGAGCAGATTGTTGAGGTCTACGAGAATGTAAATATGGAGAGGCAGGAAGACAACCAAAATACTATTGATGAACTAGAAGTTAATATTGTCATGGACCAATATTAGTCCACTAGTGGATATTCAGTTGAAAACTCATATTTGTTGTAATACTTGACATTTCATATAATATAATTTATGTGGTTTAAAATATATATATATATTTGTATTTTATATTATTTCTAAGTGTTGTAATTAACTAATTAATGTGACAATATTGCATGATTCACATGTGTATTAGATGAGCATGAATACTGTATGATTCTTTTTTTAATTTAGACATAATATCATACTAAAAATTTATATTGATTAATAATGAACACCATTAAAACTACTAAAAAATAATAAACACATATAAATGACTAAAAATGTCTAAATTAGTGACCAAACAATGAGAATAATGAACACATATAAAACGACTAAAAATGACTAAATTAGTGACCAAAAAATGAGAATAATGAACACATAAAACAACTAAAAATGTCTAAATTAGTGACCAAATAATGATAGATAAGTGACCAAACAATGAGAGACAAGTGACCAAACAAAATGACCAAAATTCGCATAAAAATGACCAAAAAATGAGAGATAAGTGACCAAAAAAAGGACCAAAATTCGCATATAAATGACCAAATGATAGTTTTGGTGGATAATTTTTGGTCTTTTATCACGCGACAAAAAATGTGGTCATATTTAGTTTGGTCATTTTTAGCTTGTCTTGTGGTCATTAATTTGGTCATATATTTGGTCATTAATTGTGACAATTAATGACCAATATATGACCAAATTAATGACCAAATTAATGACCAAAAGACAAGCTATAAATGATCAAACTAAATATGACCACATTTTTGGTCGCATGATAAGAGACTAGAAATTAGCTACCAATGATTGCCAAATCAAAAGTGGTAATTTATATGCAGTTTTTTGTCATTTTTTTGGTCACTTATCTCTCATTTTGTACTAGTGATGTATATGTCCTAGCTGGTGGTCTACATTATAGCATATCTATAGACACTTTAGCTATTGCTTTGATTGTAGCTTCCATAAATTCCACCTGTTCATTCTTCTCATGCAGATATTTTCTTTCCTTGTTCAGTGGTTGCTACTGCTTTTGGTTGTATTCCACTTTCTGCATAGTCATAATTTCAATTTTTTCTTGCATAAGTTGGAGCTGCTACTCCAATTCTTGAGAAGCCTCTTGTTTATGTTTTCCCTTATTGTCTTCTTCCACCCTTGTCCATTTGATGGCATCAACCTTGGTCTTCTCCAATTCTAACAAGGTTGCATAGAGGAGATTCTCCACAGGGGCTTTTGTCAAAAAAATTCCTTTCCTATCTCTAGGTCTAGTGATTCATGAAATAAAAAAGAAAGTGAAAAACTATTTTTTTCTTTTTTCTTTTATATAATGCAAAAACAGTTTGATAAGGAGCTACCAATACTCACACGAAGTGAAAGAACTTAGGTTGTTACACTACAAAAACTCTATAGTGAAGTTGACCTTGTGACTGATGTATCCTTTTTACTTCTCCAGGTCACACAAAAGAAAACAAAAAAAGAAAATAACTTGCATGCTTCTGTTGGATTACTAAGAGTGGGGGTGAATCAGTAATAGAGAAATTTAATCCTTTTTAACCATATAATCCAAGTGTTATATCAATGTAGCATTATCATCCAATAACTACAGAGTAAATAAGCAATGACCAAATGAACAATCATACACATACACAATACACCAATGTTTTACATGGATACCCAAAGCGGGAGAAAAACACATAATGCTTTTTCTTATATGTCTTGAAGAACTAAATTCATTGGAAGCACCAACTTCCTTTGTTTTCCAGCTGTAACTGGAAGGAGGCTCCAACCCCCTTGTTTCTCAGGCTACAACCTAAGGGAAGCTCCAAATCCCTTATTCTCTGGCTACAACTAGAAGGAGGCTACAACCCCCTATGTTCTCCGGCTACAACCACCTGTCCTTGCCCCATCCAACTGCCCTAAATTAGAAGTAGAATGATGGAACCATTGTCACACTATCACTGTGAGATATACTACTGTAAAATTGTACCAATAAACCTGAACCATGCATCCCAACCTATACAAACAACCTGTAATCAAATCGTACCATAAACAAGTGCATCCAACCATGTACCAAGTATGTACCAATCATGTGTCAACTACTCATTAATTATGACTCATCAATATGTACCAACATCATCAACTATACACCTCATGTATGTGCCAACTCATCAACTACTTGTCTCAACCATGTACCCAACATGTACCTTAATCAAAATCCCTCATCAATTTCATCATCCAAATATGATTTTCAAATCTGTAATAGACTTGGTTTATATGATCACATACCTCCAAATCTTCCTTAACTTTCACAACAAGAGACTAGAATTTTCATCAAACTTTTCTTTAGTCTCACATGACTAGTTTGGGATTAGTCAACAACCCTAACTTGAAATAATCATAAATATGTACCTGTAATGAATAAAGATATGAAAATAGTACATAATTTTCTTCAATTTGTTTATGCAATTCCTCCATATGTCACTACTTGGAACCTCTCCAAAAAGGAGTTATAGCAAAAATGACATACCTTGCTGAATTTTGGCTTATTCTAGAGAGTGACCTTGTAGTGCATGCCCCACACGAAATATTTGTTGAATGGATCTGAAAATGTTACACAGAATACTAAAGACTGTTCTATAACCAACATATTTTGTCTTACTTACTTTGGATATGATATGAAGAATTTATGACATTTTTACCTGAAACACCTCTTTTAGACTAGTTTCAGGACTAGCCACAAACCCTATTTTCCACAGAGTGTAAATCCAAATATACAACGAACCACAAGATGAAATTTTTACCACAGATACTCGGATATGTTTCCTCAATGGCCTATCAATTTCACGTTCCGAATCATTCTAGAAAAAAAGTTATTGTGAAAATGGTGAGATGACCTGTAAATAACATACCTTAGAAAGCATCATCAAAAGAATTTATCCTCCCTTGAATTCAGACCTTATTTTCTTCACCTTCCCTTTGAAATTTGGCTTAGATATCCTTTGGTTACCTCAGTCACGTATACATATTCAACATTCTCAAGTGTTATGTAAAATGAGAGAGACTTGCCTCTTATTTATAATCTCCAAGTAACTTCCTTAGAAGCATCTTCTAGGTCACTTTGCCCACTTTCCTTATTTTAGGGTTAACCCACTTCTAATTTCTCCATTAAATTTATTATTTAAATAATTTATTTTGTACTCAATTTGAATTATATTACACTCATCACTTCACTTTATTATTTACTTTCTAAAATCTCTTAAACCACTCTGACTACTTTGACCTTTTGGGGCTTCTAGATGACATATGAGGGTCCTCCAACTTCGTAAAGCCATAAATCTCAAACCGTGAGGAGTTATGTGACATTCTGTTAAGAACCAAATACCAATATAGCATAGAAAAACCTCAGAAAAAGTACTCAACGCCTTGGAAAAGAGATAATTTCAGATAATAAGCCTCTTCGAGGGGGTAACCTCCTTTTACCCCACTTAAATGTTCAAGTACAAGATGATTCAAAATGAAAATGTCTCCTTGGTATATATAGGAGACTAGGAGGTATAATTACAACTAATGGCCTAAAGCCGACATAAATAAAATAATATTACTAATATAATATGCCCCAATTAAGGGGTAACAATATTAGGGCTTAACATGCCCCTCCCCTTGAGACAAGTGTTGTTTGCAATGCTTGAGTAACTATGGATGCTTTTGTATAAAAGACTCATCTTCTCAAGTGGAATCTTCAGCTGGTAGTTTCCTCCATTTAATGAGATACTCTGAAATTGATCTATTCCTCAGCTGGCGAATTCTTGTGTCAGTGATGGCTTTAGGTTCCAATATGATTTTTCCTTCCTCGTCAAGTTCTAACAATATAGTTTGAACCGGGATCTTGTCGCCTGTAACCTTCTTTAAGCATGAAACATGGAAAACTGGGTGTACTCGTGAAGATGCAGGCAACTCTAATTTGTATGCCATAGTACC
>ML798179.1:53994-68275 GCA_009831015.1 Picea engelmannii
CACAACAAGAGACTATCATTTTCATCAAACTTTTCTTTAGTCTCACATGACTAGTTTGGGATTAGTCAACAACCCTAACTTGAAATAATCATAACTATGTACCTGTAATGAATAAAGATATGAAAATAGTACACAATGTTATTTAGTTTGTTTTATGCAATTCCTCCACCTTTCACTACTTGGAACCTCTCAGAAAAGGAGTTATAACAAAAATGGCATACCGTGCTGAATTCTGGCTTATTCTAGAGAGCGATCTTGTAGAGCATGCCCCACATGGAATATTTGTTGAATGCATATGAAAATGTTACATAGAATACTAAATACTTTCGTCTAACCAACACATTTGTCTTACTGAATTTTGATATGTTATGAATAATTTATGACGTTTTTACCTGAAAGACCTGTTTTAGACTAGTTTCAGGACTAGCCACAAACCCTATTTTCCACGGAGTGTAACTCCAAATATACAACGACCCACAAGGTGAAATTTTTACCACAAATAATTCGATATGTTTCCTAAATGGCCTATCAATTTCATGGTCTGAATCATTCTAGAAATTTTTTTATTGCGAAAATGGTGAGATGACCTGTAAATAACATACCTTAGAAAGTATCATCAAAAGAATTTATCCTCCCTTGAATTCCAGCCTTATTTTCTTCACCTTCCCTCTGAAATTCGGCTTAGATATCCTTTGTTTACCTCAATAACCTATATATATTCAATATTCTCAAGTGTTATTTAAAATGAGAGAGCCTTGCCTCTTATTTATACTCTCCAAGTAGCTTCCTTAGAAGCATCTTCTAGGTCACTTTGCCCACTTTCCTTATTTTAGGGTTAACTCACTTCTATTTTCTCCATTAAATTTATTATTTAAATAATTTATTTTGTATTCAATTTGAATTATAGTACACTCATCACTTCACTTTTTTATTTACCTTCTAAAATCTTTTAAAACACTTTGACTACTTTGACCTTTTGGGGCTTCTAGATGACATATGAGGGTCCACCAACTTCGTAAGGCCATAACTCTAAAAATGTGAGGAGTTATGTGACATTGCACATACCACTAGAAATGGAATGACATGTACTATCCATATATAATAGTATTACCTAAAAATATATAAAAAATCATACCATTATCCATCAAACAAACTTGGGTCCATTACCCAAACCTGGGTTCTCCAACTTCTCATGGCCATAACTCTCTAACCGTGAGGAGTTATGTGACATTCCACATACAATTGGAAATGGAATGACATTTAATATCCATATAGAATAGTATTACCTTCAAATATATTAAAACTTATGCCATTATACATGAAACAACCTTGGGTCCATTACCCAAACCTTTGTGTTACCGAAATTCACTACCGGACTTTCTTCAAGGGTTGGCATCAATGACAACCAAACTTAATAAAAAATAAACCCTTGTCCATTTGATGGCATCAACCTTGGCATTCTCCAATTCTAACAAGGTTTCATAGAGTATATTCTCCACAAGGGGATTTTGCCAAAAAAATTCCTTTCCTATCTCTAGGTCTAGTGAGTCATGAAATAAAAAAGAAAGTGGAAAACTGTTTGTTTCTTTTTTCTTTTATATAATGCAAAAAGAGTGTGATAAGGAGCTACCAATACTCACACGAAGTGAAAGAACTTGGGTTGTTACACTACAAAAACTCTATAGTGAATTTGGCCTTGTGATTGATGTATCCTTTTTACTTCTCCAGGTCACACAGAAGAAAACAAAAAAAGAAAATAACATGCATGCTTCAACACCTCCTCGACAACGACGCCGAAAAGTGACGACCCTAGGAATAACAACAATAATCTACTGTACCCTTGGTTCCTTACTTTAATTTGTCAACCCAAGGTTCGTACAGACTTAATATGTGCTATGCACTATGTGTGTAGTATGCATTTGTTGGTAGCAAAGGTATGAGACTGATCAAAGGTATAAAAGTATGGAATGATGCAGAAAAATAAAAATGACAGAAATAAACTATAAAATATTGCTTAAAGGAAAACAAACCAATCTGTAAGAACAACTAATCTAGATTGCATGCAAATAATTTATTCTAATGGAATTAAAGGATATTGAATCATAAGGATCAAACCGAGAACAAAAAATAAATCTAAGCTATGACAAAAAGTTATAATTGAAATGAGGCTACACTAATGCATGAATAAAACAAACCATTTTATGTCTAATCCTTTGATCAATGGTAACCATATGTATTTTTATTTTCTAGTGGTGTTTTCATGAAAATAAGATTAAGATGAATTGATCTTTGAAGCTAAAACTATCCTACAGGAAGTTTCTAAATGAACTATACAGTTCTACAGGAACTATGTAGTTTCGACAGGAAACTCCTACAAGAAGAAAAAATGAAGCTCAGAAAAATAGTGTAAGTATTTATAAGAATGAACAAATCTAGACTATAAATAAATGGAGTGGATATGAGGTTCTTAGCCTTGGGAGGCACCTAAGAGTTCTCCAAAAGAATATTGAACATTTCTACAGGATGTTGGCTGCAACTAGATAGTCAATGATCACCTTAACAAAAGTTGGAATTGATCATGCAAAGCCACATTAAACTTCAAAATATAATGGAATACTATCTAATCACTAATTAACAGGCATGAAAACTACATAAATTGTAACAGGGTCCTTGAGCCCTCTTCGATGGGCCATACCCAAGAATAACAAGGAGCCTAAGAGAAACTTTAATAGATTGAAGGAAAAACCATCTTATTTCATAAATAACAATAATACATCAAGAGCATAAAGGCTATGAGTTTCAACAAAAGTCTTCAAAATGTATCCATACAATAATTCTAAAAAATTCTCTATATCCCTACTCTCCTAGACTAGAGGTCTATATATAGTTTGAGAGTTCAACCTCCCTTCCTAATTTGAGGAGAGAATTGAGTAAATGAGGGAACTTATCTCATTACACCTGTATCTCCAACTACTGTTGATCATAAGTAGTCATTAATGCACAAGGAGCACTCTTAGAGGTGGGTGGGGACATTGTCCCTTGATCCTTGGCTGGTAGCGCTTTGAGGGAGACAAAATCCCTTATTTCTAGGGTGTTGGCACCCCTCACTCCCGAAGTTCGACTTGCTTGGAGGAATACACATATTTGGCCAAAACATTAGAGAAAAAAGACACATTATACACAAAAATCCACCTCAAAACACATTCACTAAAAAACATGCAAAATATCCATGACTTACCATTAAATATGGTGAAAAGAAAATATTAAGTCATTTTATGGTGGAAAAATGTTCCAAATATGAGCCTTTGGAATAGGCTATAATTGGGCTCATCATCAACGATGCTTGTTATAAATCTCGTCAAGGAATATTTCATTTAATTTTTTTATTTAAATTCCTAGCTGAAATGTAACCGCAGTCATGGGGTTTGACCCCTTGACCTCTGCTATATAAACTCAACACCCAACCATTGCACCACAATGTTATTTCGTGCCAAGAAAATATGCCATTTTGTTTTTTTTTTTATGATGTTCTTAGTCTTTTGAGAGATATATAGTGTTTATAGTCAAAAGATTCAGTTTTCATAGGCAGAAATGATTTTGACAATCACACTTGAGTTTGCGTACTAGAATAGAAGGTCATTTCAAGAACACAAGTTGAAGTTGTCATTGTATCAAACATTTTTGAGCATCAATAGAGTGGTATCTCATTTGGAAGCAGACTTAGAGATGTAGCTCAATATGGGTGAAATATGCTATCAACTTGTGTAATATGTTGGAAAAATGCCAACTAATTTCCCATGCGGTCATATGCACATGCATATCAACTATATTTGGAATGTGCATGCATGCACTCTTTTGTGAACAGATTGTGTAACTAGTGGATCTAATTATAATCAGTTAGTGTTAATCCCTAAATAGTGGCACATTACCCCTTAATTAGGGAATATTACATTAGTAATGCTATTTTATTTATGTCAGCTTGGGTCCATTCGTTGTAATTGTACCTCCTAGTCTCCTATATATATCAAGGAGACATTTTCATTTGGAATCATCTTGTATTTGGAAATCTATGTGGTGTATAAGGAGGTTTCCCCCTCAAAGAGGCTTATTATCTAAAATTCTCTCTTTTTCAAGGCGTATCTTGGTATTTGGTTCCTAACATTTGGTATAAGAGCTCAAGGTGTTGGGGTTTCGCTGCTACATCTGAGACACCTTGGTAATTTTCGATATAACTTTGTTTCTATGGTGTTTCATAAGGAACCCCTTGGAGGATAGTTAGTAGACAGATCAAGTTATGTGGGGTTAAAATTTCAGATTTTGAGGCCTTATACTTTCATAGATATAGCTTGTGTAAGATAGGGTTCTGGAATCATCCTGAATTTAGCCATCTCATAGTTTTCTCTATAAAAATTTTTATGTACAATTTCAGACCAGAAATATGGAGGTTATTCATAGAATTATCAAGGTATCTGTGATAAAAATCTAAGCTTCTTTTTCATCCTACTGTTTTAGATACACCCTATGCAAGATAGGGTATCTGACTAGTCTTATTAACTAGTCTCAAACAGGTCTTCCGAATAAAACAATGATATTTTCTTCAATGAGTATCCAAATTAAGTGAGACCAGTTGCATTAGATAGTGGAAAGTCTATAGTATTTTTGGTACAAGTTTCAAAATCAAATATCATATATTGTGATCTTGGCATGCTTTACAAGTACGCTCTCTTGGAAGGGAAAAAATTCAGAAAGGTGTGGGGAAGTTACCATAACTTCCACTTGGCACATCCAATTTTGATCAGACTTGTGGAATTGAAGAGAAGACGTATCATAGAGCTACAAAAATACATTTTCAGACCCACAAGGGCTGAAATTTTTGAGATATAGCAGAAGAAATATCGTCTAGCAGAACCACCTCAAAATCAAGGTTTAAAAGTGATACTTGGCCAACATGCCACCAAAAAAGGGAACTTCTACATCAATTAAGCCTCTAGAAAATCCTACTTGGACTCTTGATGAAGGTGAAGAAATGCGTAGAGACATTAATGATTTACAAAAGAATACAATAACAAAAGATGAACTACAAGGGATGATGGATTCAACTGAAGCTAAGTTGGAGGCAATAATGGATACTAAGATGGAGGATTTAAAAAGGGAGATCATGAAAGGATTGAAATTTTTTATAATAGAGAGGACACCTGAAAGTGAAAATGTATCCCATGAAATTCATGATGAGGACAAAAGGAATATGAATCAAGAAAGGAGAAACTCCAACTTTGGGTTGAAGACCAACTGCTTTCCTAAGATCGATATGAGGAAGTTTGATGGCAAGGATCCAATCACATGGATACTTCAGATGGAGCAATTCTTTGATCTCCATGATGTGCCACATACACAGAAGGTATGAATTAATTATTTATATTTATAACCCAATCAATTTGTGTGGTATCGATAGATTTGTTCTTGCAAATCACTTGTCACTTGGACAATGTTCACGGAAGAAATGATAGCACACTATGGGGATATAAAGAGCAATACCTTATTTATCCAATTGATAAATCTCAAGCAAAAGGGTTCAGTTGTAGAGCACATTGAGAACTTCCAAAGATTGAATATAAAGGTAACGAATATTCCAGATGAGCACCTGATTGATGTATTCCTAAGAAATTTAAAGGATAACATTCAACATGAGGTTCGCCTTTGGGAACCCAAATCATTGGAGAATGCATTCAGGGTGGAAAGAAATGTTGAAAGTAAAAATATGGCTATGGTTACTAGAAGGACCAATCCTAACATCTATAGAGAGAATAATGCTCCTTCTTCTAAAACACTTCAACCTACAAGGTTGACACCTCAACAATTGGAGTAAAGAAAAGAAAAAGGTTTATGCTTTAATTGTGATAGCAAGTACAGTAAGGGACATAAGTGTGGTGAGAAGAAATTATTCTACATAGATTGTGAAGAGGAGGAAGAAGAAGAACAAGAACCATCTAAAGAAGAAAATGTAGAAGCAATTTCGTCTGAAGAGTTGACTCCCACAATATCATGTAGTGCATTGGCTGGAATTAGAACTCCTCAAACCCTCAAGATCGAAGGATATATGAAAAATAAAAAGGTAATAGTACTAATTGATTATGGTAGTACTCATAATTTCATTCACTATAAATTAGCCAAATATCTCAATTGCTTTGTATATCCAGCGCCAAAGTTTCAAGTAATGATTGTAGATGGAGGAACTATCAATTGCTTAGGAAAATGCAATAAGATCAATCTTACTATGGGGGAATATGCAGTGAATATTCCAATGATTTCTGTACCCATGGGTGGTGCTGATGTCATACTAGGAATCCAATGGTTACAATCATTAAGAACAATGGCTTTTAATTTTCAATAACTTTTCATGAAATTTTCATTGAAAGGAAAAAAATGAGTTAAGGGGTATCACAGGGAAACCTAGTAAGGTGATAAGCTCTAATGGCATGAAAAAATTATTGAAAAAGGGGCATCAGGGTGTAATTGTACAACTATGCTCACTAGATGTTCAAACATATAAGCCATCTATTACCCTAGATCTCCAAGAGATCATTGATAAACATTCCAAAGTATTTGAAGATATTCCCAAAGGTCTTCCACCCACTCGAAATCATGATCATGATATTCACCTAATTCCTGGGAGTGTTCCTCCTAACATCAGGCCTTACATATACTCTTATGCCCAGAAGAGTGAAATTGAGCATATGGTTGAAGAAATGTTAGAGGTTGGCATTATTATACCTAGCCAAAGTTCTTACTCTGCATCGGTGGTAATGGTACTCAAGAAAGATGGCTTATGGTGTATGTGTCCAAATTATAGAGAGCTCAGCAAGATCACTATTAAAGATAAGTTTCCATTCCCGTCATTGATGAATTGTTAGATGAACTACATGGAACAATCTATTTCACAAAGTTGGATCTTTGTTCAGGGTATCATCAGATTAGAATGAAAGAAGCATATATCCAAAAAAAAACATTCCGAACTCATGAAGACCATTATAAATTTTTGGTCATGCCTTTTGTCCTTACAAATGCACCTTCCACATTCCAAGGGTTGATGAATTCCATTTTCAAGCCCTTCCTTCGAAAATTTATGTTAGTATTTTTTGATGATATACTAATCTATAACAAGTCTTGGGAGGATCATGTGCGACATGTTGACAAGGTGCTACAACTACTAAAGGAGCAACAACTATATGCCAAACCATCCACATATTTCTTTGGGATGAAGGAGGTAGAGTATTTGGGTCATATTGTATCTCATGAAGGTGTCAAGGTAGACCCTAAAAATATTAAGGCCATGATGTACTGGCCGATTCCCAAAACATTGAAGAATATTAGAGTATTTTTGGGTTTGATAGGTTACTACCACAAGTGTGTTCGGAACTATGGAAGAATAGCAACACCTTTAATGAAATTAACTAAGAAGGATGCATTTTCATGGAATCTAATGGAAACTCAAGCTTTTGAACAACTTAAAGAGGTGATGTGCAAAGCTCATGTCTTGACCACACCAGACTTCACAAAAACCTTTATTGTGGAATGTGATGCCTTGGGAAATGGCATTGGTGTTTTTCTAATGCAAGAAGGAAGGCCCCTTGATTTTGAAAGTCGACCACTCAAGGGAAAGGACTTACACAAATCCATTTATGAAAAGAAAATGATGGAAATACTACATGCATTTAAGAAATGGCACGCTTACCTAATAGGTAGGCACTTCAAGGTCAAAACAGAGCATGATAGTCTTAAATACTTCTTGGAACAAATGTTATCTTCAGAAGAACAATAAAAATGGGTGACCAAGATATTGGGTTATGATTTTGAAATCATCTATAAAAAAGGGAAGCAAAATGTTGTGGCAGATGCACTCTCAAGAAAGGATAAATATGTTGAGGCCTTTCTCTATGCTATCTCGATCATCCAACCTGATTCGATAATAGAAGCGAGGGATGAATGGAAGAATGGCGAAAATGTGTGGATTCTCATTCAAAGGTTGCAACAGGATTCCAGTGCATCAAATACATTTACATGGAGAAATGATTCGCTATGGTACAAAGATCACTTTTATTTATGTAAGAACTCCCAACTCAAAAAAAAGGTACTATTGGAATTGCACACCTCTCCAGTAGGAGGGCACTCGAGATTTTTTAAAACCTACCATAGGGTCAAGAAGGAATTTTTTTGGGATTGCCTTAAAACTGATGTTCAAAGGTTTGTGGCAGAATGTTTGGTTTGTCAACAAAATAAGGTGGAAACAATTAAGACCCCATGTATTTTACAACCATTAGCCATCCCAAGTCAACGTTGGGAGGAGGTTTCCATGGATTTCATCATAGGGTTACCGAAGTCTGAAGGAAAGAGTGTCATCATGGTGATTGTTGTAAGACTGACCAAGTACACACACTTTTGTGCACTCTCTCATCCCTTCAAATCCAGTGCAGTTGCCACTGCATTCATGGAGACAATTTAAAAGCTACGTGGAAGCCCAAGGATTATTGTAGATGATAGAGATCCCATCTTCACTGGACATTTTTGGACATAATTATTTTCTTGTTTGGGTACTCAATTGGCTCATATCTCGTCCTATCATCCTCAATCTGATGGAAAAAATAAGATAGTGAAAAAATGTTTGGAAGGATACCTTCGTTGCTTTGTCTTTGATAAACAAACACAATGGTTCAAATGGTTACCCTTGGCAGAATGGTGGTATAACACTTCATTTCATACTGCAACAAAAATGACACCATTTATGGCACTCTATGGATACCACCCTCCTTCCATCACTTCTTCTCTAAAACAAAAATATAAGGTTCAAGCAGTGGAACATCACATCGAGCATCAACAAAAAGTTCTCAAAATATTAAAGGACAACCTGACCATGGCACATAATCGCATGAAACAACAAGCAGATCAAAATCGTAGTGAAATAAGTTTTGTAGTAGGGGATTGGGTGTTTTTAAGACTACAACCATACAAACAGATGTCCCTCAAGCATGCCAAGAAGGATAATAAATTATCACCAAAGTACTATGGCCCTTCTAAGGTGTTCCAAAATATTGGTACTATGGAATACAAATTGGAGTTTCCTGCATCTTCAAGAGTACACCCATTTTTCTATATTTCGTGCTTAAAAAAGGTTACAGGTGACAAGATCCTAGTTCAAACTATATTGCCAGAACTTGACGAGGAAGGAAAAATCATAATGGAGCCTAAAGCTATCACTGACACAAGAATTCGCCAGCTGAGGAATAGATCCATTTAAGAGTATCTCATGAAATGGAGGAAACTACCTACTGAAGATTCCACTTGGGAAGATGAGTCTTTTATACAGAAGCATCCAGAATTATTCAAGCATTACGGAAAACACTTGTCTCAAGGGAAGGGGCATGTTAAGCCCTAAATAGTGGCACATTACCCCTTAATTAGGGCATATTACATTAGTAATGTTATTTTTATTTATGTCGTCTTGGGTCCATTAGTTGTAATTGTACCTCCTAGTCTCCTATATATACCAAGGAGACCTTTTCATTTGGAATCATCTTGTATTTGGAAATATATGTGGTGTATAAGGAGGTTTCCCCTCGAAGAGACTTATTATCTAAAATTATCTCTTTTTCAAGGCGTTGCATACTTATTCTGAGGTTTTTCTATGTTATCTTTCTATTTGGTTCCTAACATTTGGTATCAGAGCTCAATGTATTGGGGTTTCGCTGATACATCTGAGACACCTTGGGATTTTCACTATAATTTTTTTTCTACAACATTTCAGAAGGAACCCCTTGAAGAATATTTATCAGATGGATCAAGGTACGTGGGATTAACATTTCATCTTTTGAGGCCTTATAATTTCAGAGATATAGCCCATGTAATATAGGGTTATGGAATCATCCTGAATTTAGCCATCTCAGAATTTTCACTATAAAATTGTTTCTGTACAATTTCAGACCTTGAAATATGGAGGTTATTCATAGAAGTTATCAAGGTATCTATGATACAAATTTCAGCTTCTTGTTCCTTCTACTATTTTAGATACACGCTGTGTAAGATAGGGTATTTGACTAGTCTTATTAACTAGTATCAAACAAGTCTTCTCGATAAAAAAATGATATCTTCTTTAGTGAGTATCCAAATTAAGTGAGACCAGTTGCATTGGATAGTGGAAATTCTATAGTAGTTTTGGTACAAGTTTCTGAATCAAATATCATATATTGTGATCTTGGAACGCTTTACAAGTGCACTCTCTTGGAAGGGACAAAATTCAGCAAGGTGTGTGGAAGTTACCCTAACATCCACTTGGCACATCCAATTTTGATTAGACTTGTGGCATTGAAGAGAAGACGTATCAGAGAGACATAAAATATTTTTTTAGAACCAGAAGGGCTGAAACTTTCAAGATACAATAGAAGAATTCTCGTCTAGCAGAACCACCTCGAAATCAAGGTTTAAAATTTATACTTGGCCAACATGCTATATATAATTGGCCACCTCTAATTGTTTAACAACTGCTATATATAAGAGCATACCCATAGAGGTGAGAGTGCAATGTGTAGTGAGTGTGTGAGAGAAAGACGCAATACTGAGTTGATTGTGTGTATGAGAGGAGAGGATGATTGTATGCCTGGGTTGGCTATTGTAATTCTCCCTTGACTAATAAGAATACAGATTATCATTGCTCGTGGTTTTTTCCCACATTAGGTTTCCACATAAATCACTGTGTCAATTGTGTGATTGTTGTTGTGTTGTATTTGGTTTGATGTTCTCAGTTTAATTCTCTATTTATGCTCTGTTTTTGCTTTTGCTACCTAACAAGCGGTATCAGATAAGGTTGAGCAAGTGCTGCAAGTGAGCCAAGGAAAATTGTGTGCAGGTCTCCTGTGAGCACAAGAATCTTTGGACGTGTTTTTGGCACGTAAGGAAAAGTAGACCGAAGTACTGAAAAATCCTAGATACTTTATGAGAATAGAGATTGTGATTGAGTGAGTTTTAGGTCACCGGTGCTCCCTAGGCATTTTTAGAGGTGCACTAATTCTCTCACACTTCAGAAATAGGGATTTATCCTAGATCAACATGCTCGATTTGTGCACCACAGAGTGTTGAAAAATAAATTCTCCCCCATCCACACTCAAGGAGCGCCGATATCTAAAACTTTCACTCCCTTTCAACACTCACAAGAGCACTGATCTTAAAAAACAAAATTCACATGGTATGAAGCATTTTTAAAAGGGCAAATATTTTATGAATGGATAACATCTTATTAAGTGGAGGATATTATTTAATAAAAGTGATGTGGACCTTTGTTATGCACATAAGACAAATCAGGTGATGGATCGACTTTATTATTAAAATGGGTGGAGAATGGTATAAGGTGAATATTAAAAAAAAAAGGGTTTTTTAAGATATACTTTTTTTTATTTTTAAAGTTATATTTTTGGAGATTAAACTTTTTTTTTGAATTCAAGCTTGAATTTTAAGATTTGTTCATCCATTTTAAAAGAGCCCAGTTTAGTATAAGCTACAGTTTGGGAGGTTGTGTTAATGGAAAAAGTGTAGAGTTCTAAGTTTGAGGTGGATAAATTCAATGGTAAGAATAGCTTTGCGTTATGGAAGCTTAAGATGTGGGATCTGTTTGTGCAACAAGGATTGCAAAAGACATTGGCTAGAAAGACAAAGAAATCGACAAGCATGACAGACGAGGACTGGGAAGATCTCGATGCAAGAGCCCTCAATACTGTTTGTTTGTGTCTGGAAGATGAAGTGTTGTTTAACATCGCTGAAGAGGAGACAACAATAGGTTTATGGAACGAACTGGAGAGTTTGTATATGAAAAAGTTCTTGATGAACAAAATCTTCTTGAAGAGGCAGTTGTACAACTTGTGGATGAAAGAAGGTACGAAAATTGTTGATCCTTTGAATGTTTTCAATACTTTTTTTTTTCACTTATATAGTATGGAAGTAAAGTATGAATATGAGGACAAGGAAATTATGCTACTATGTTCGTTTCCTGAGTCTTGGGATCCTCTGGTCACAACTATGTGGTTTAGCTCAATAGATGCCATTAATTATGACATTGTTGTGGGAGCTCTGTTGTATGAGGAAATCAGGAGAAGATCCAGTAAGGAAACCTCAACAACATAAGCAATGGTGGTCAGAGGTCGATCTACAGAAGGATGGCAAGATCAGAAAGGTACAACCATGTCTAAGTCAAAAGACAGTAAGGGTAAGGAAAAATGTTGGTTTTGTGGAAAATATGGGCATCTCAAGAAGGATTGTTGGAAAAGACAAGAAGCATCCAAAGAGGACTCCAAAAAAGAAGCAAATTCAACTATAGGTATGGTTGATGAAGTTTTGTCTATCTGTTGTGTCTCACCGCCTGTGTTCACATAGAAGGTGCAGGGCGATGATGGTTGAGTCACTGTGAAATAATAAAATAATAAAAAAATAAAATTATTGATTGCATGTGAATGGGCATATGTCTATAAGACCTGGATATGCATGCATACCCCTGGTTTATCAAGTCACCTATGAAAAGTATAGACATAGATTTAGGAGACAATTGGCTTAGGTTTATGGATATTTGGTATGGATTGTTGATTGTCATTGATGTCAACCATTGGAGAGTGATATTGTATATTGATGTCAACCCTTATTGATTGATGTCAACCCTAATTGATTTCAACCCTTATTGATAGTGTGACAATGGTTCCATCATTGTACTTATATGTCAGGTTGGTTGGATGGGGCAAGGACAAGTGGTTGCATCCACCTTTCGGTTGTAGCTGGAGAACATAGGGGGTTGTAGCCTCCTTCTGGTTGTAGCCTGAGAATTGGGGAGTTGGATCTTCCCTCAGGTTGTAGCATGAGAAACTAGGGGGTTGGAGCCTCCTTCCAGTTGTAGCTAGAAAACAAAGGAAGTTGGTGCTTCCAATGAATGTAATTCTTCAAGACATACAAGAAAAAACATTCTGTGGTTTTATCCCACTTTGGGTTTTCACATAAAACACTGGTGTACTGTGTATGTGTATGATTGTTCATTTGTTCATTTCTTATTTACTCTGCATTTATTGGATGATAATGCTACATTGATATAACACTTGGATTATATGGTTAAAAAGGATTAAATTTCTCTATTACTGATTCACCCCCCTCTCAGTAATCCAACAATTGGTATCTGAGCGAGGTTCCTTCAGGAAATAGTTTAACCACTGGAAGGAGATCATGGATTATTCTGAGAATGGAGTGCGAATTTTTAATGGTTAGAATGGTTTTAAGTATGAGACATGGAGTAGAAGGATGGAAGAATTTTTACAGGCACAGGGACATTATATTTGGCTATCAGTTGTTACATGATATGATAGTTCAAAAAGGGAAAAGAATACAACCAAAGGGAAAAGAATACAACCAAGAAGGAATTGAAGAAGAATAACAAAATAACAATGGATTTGATCTGGGAAGGATTACCTATTCTGGTAAGAGAAAAGGTTGGTAAATGTTCATCAACCAAAGAACTTTGGGATAAGTTACATGATATATATTCTTTGTTAAATT
The DNA here is from genome assembly GCA_009831015.1 of Picea engelmannii. Lineage (NCBI taxonomy): Eukaryota > Viridiplantae > Streptophyta > Pinopsida > Pinales > Pinaceae > Picea > Picea engelmannii. The sequence goes on from ML798179.1 coordinate 67,570, forward strand.
ACGAGCTTGATTTCTTATGTGGATTAATTCTTTTGTTTTCTTCAATACTTTGAATCCAGCTTAATACACTTAAACAATTTCAAATCATAATCGAATAGAAATAATTATTTAGATAAGTAAACATGCATATCAACAACACATATACCCTGGGGAAACCCTGTACAGGGAGAAAACCCCCAACAAACAATATTCCTTTATTGCATTAATAATGAAATATCTCTTACAAATATCCACCATGAATGTACTTCTCTTAAAGAGCTTGCCAAGATGACTTTGACCTGACAAAGACTTACAAGACCTTGCTGAAATAGACCTTTGATATGCTACCCCTTTATCATTGATGTGCTCCTCTATTACTTCACCCTCAACCTGCATATGAAAACTCCGTTTCAAAATTGTGTTGCAACACTGTGTTGAGGAGAGGGTTCAACCTCTTCTTATATAGGTTGAAGAGGGGAAGAGGAGAAGCTAAAAATAGTAACTTGATTGCATGCATTAGTCATAACTCAGCTTCATACTTTAGTTCAAACTTAGAACTAGACTTGATATTGGTTACAACTCATCATTACACTTTAGTTCGAACTTTAGAACTAGACTTGAGATTGGTTACAACTCAACATTACACTTTAGTTCGAACTTAGAACTAGACTTGAGACTGACATGCTTTAGTTCGAACTTAGAACTAGACTTAAGACTTTAGTTGCAA
>ML798179.1:93910-110107 GCA_009831015.1 Picea engelmannii
TTATGAGTTTTTTTAGGCCAGGGAGCCTAAGTGTTGAAGGCCAAGAGCCTGTGATATACTTGTATGTATGCAGGTCAATTAATAAAATATAAATACCGCCAGTGCAGACCGACCACGATGAAAGAGTGATGGGGGACCGAGCGTCCACAGAATGGGCAAAGGATCAAGGGATGGAAGGTGGGAAAGGGGCTGAGTGAGGAGCCTAGGGGCTAAGCCTAGGGGGATTAGTCCTGGAATAATATTTTAATATTATTTCCTAAAAATCCATGTGCACATTATTTTATCCTAAGTCCTTTTGGAAGGATCCGTGAGTTTCCAAGTGATGGGAGGAAAGCGTATGGATGGAACGCATGCAGTTCCCAGGGTGACAAGTGTCAACCCTGGTGCATGCAAATATAAACCTTAAGCTGAACCGTGGGTGGGAACTCTCGCCTCCATTCTGAACCAAACCTCTGTGCGTGGAACTGGTACGATCTTTGCCGAATATGGGGATGGATCTTTGAAACCGTGAGTGGTGTTTTGCTTGAGGAAAACCGAGTAATACCCTGTCCATAGCTATGAGTTGGGGTCTGTTCTAGTCAATCCGGAAACATATTCCTGAACCAGAATTCCCTGTGCTGAACGCGAGTGGAAGCATCCTGCGAGGGTAGGGGAAAATGAGCTAGCCTGTGCGTGAAGCCTGCTCCGAAAAATCATCCCGTGAGATTATCCTGTGATAGCTGAATCTTTTGGGGAAGCCTTGTCTGTGTTTTCCTGTGGATTGATGTGGCTACGCAGTGCTGGACTGCGTGAGGCTTGTTGGCCTGGAAGCGACTCCTCTAGGTGAGAGAGTGTGCAGAGGGAGAAGAGGACTCCTGGAAGGAATCCCTGTAGCTGCCATAGAGCCCAGAGAATTCCGGTCCGGTCTGTTCCTGTAACCCAAGGTAAGGGAGACTGGCAGCCAAAGGAATGTCTAGGTGACAGAGAAGGTGCACTCTCCTAGGGTGGAACAAGCATGTGGGGAATGAGGGTTTGTGTGCAGTGAGCGTGGGAGATTCCTGGGAGAGCTACTTCCTGGTGAATGTGTATGTGCTATCTTCTCTGTAACCTCAGCCTAGCCTAGGAATCCTTTCCTTGGGGTGGAGCTCAGTCCCAGCTTGGGGGTGACCTACTGTTGAGCTGATGAACAGTGTGGTCTAAGGCTAGGAGGTTCGTGGAAGGCCTGCACTTGGTTGGTGTTTTCTACAACAGATAAAAGATAAGTAATCTGAGTTATGTTTATCACATTTGACATGACTGTGCTGTTTTGTATCATGTTTTCCGCTGTGTGAATGAATTAATGATAAATGCTATGGAATGATTAATTATGGCCGTACCCATATATTACACTCTGAGTTTAAGTATGTTTAATTATGTTAAATGCATTTGTCTTATAATTTCATGTACTGAATGGTTAAACTAAGGGGTTTGGGAACCCTGGAGTAGCAATTGGTACACTACACCATTAGTAGCATCTGGAGAAAAAATGATTGACTTATACAACAATGTCGCAAAAGAAGAAACTAACATATGGAAGAAGGCCATGAGAGATGGTAGTCAACTGATAGCATGGATAAATAAGGACAAGCAAATACCACAAGAATGTGCACATCTCACAAAAGATAAATTGGGTATATATTAGCTGAAAGAAGGAAGATACCCACTGGAAGATATTAAAGGGTTGGTTGAAGTAGTAATCGACACAGGTGAAAAAAATTGTATGGAAATCCAACACCTCAAGCGAGAAAACAAAGAAATTAGGTAGTTGCACAGTCAAATAGTCAGAAACAATTAGGATGTAATGGCTAGGCAAACAAAAATGATCCTTCAATCTGAGTATGGAAAATTCAAGGAGGTACAACAACAACTGTAAGTTGTGACCTCATGATCCAGGTGGATATCAATGGCCACCCACCTCTTCCAACTGGCTCACATACAACTTTCATCTTGGTAGCTAAAATTTTCATCTTGGCATATTTTTTCTATCTTTTTGGGTCCTAAACTTCTGGGGCCGTTTTGAGGCCCTAAACAATGTTTTTTGGGCCCGCCATAGTCACACTGTATATAAAGTTAAAGTGTGATGGAATAATGTGTAGTCCTTGGATATACCTTTCCAATGACTATCATGTGCCTAAAACGAAGATCGAATGAAAACGTTACGACCCCGAGAAGTTGATGTACCAACTTACCCCATTGGGGCCCACATGACTTTTGGTGCTTCATCTCCTAGGGTTAGGTTTTTGGATGTCTAGGGTTTTCTGTTTACTTCTAGATGCTAAAAAGGCCTGGAGGCCTCATTGTAATGTGCTCAGGTGAATGCACATACCCTCCACATCTCTTCTCAGAGATTAGCTACCATTATTCGAGCAAGATTGTTTTCATTCAACATTTTACAGTTTCAACATATTTCTTTATTGAATAGAAGTTAAGTTCCACTGTATCTATGCTATTATTTGTGTTAATGTTATAGATATGTGTTTCATTTCTTTTCTCTCATAAATCCGGATCAATGGTATTAGAGTGATATTCTCTTCATTTGTTTCTCTATACATGTCCCCAATGAGGTCAGGGTATAAGCAGTTGGGACTCGAACCAATTGAGCCTTTTCAAGATCAACCTCGCTGAACTCGACGACCTCATACGGGGGAAGAAAAGAGAGACAATGGGGTAGGAGATCCATTTAAACTGTTTCTTGAGGAAGCCCTCTCATGACAAAGGAACAAGATGATGGATAATTTTGCACAAATCCTTTGACAACTACTAACAGGCGACACATCTTCCTCGAGCGGAGGCACCGCCCCCTTCAAGGTATAGATCAATTTTAATATTCCTATATTTGAAGTTAAAATAGATCCGAATGTTGTAGACAAATGGTTAAACCTTCTAGAAGGGTGTTTTTCTGTCCATAAATTTTTTGATAGAGAAAATATTACATTTGCACTCCTTAAGGCTGTCCCCCATGTCAAATATTGGTGGGAGGGTTTTTGTGAGCAAAAGGAAATAGAGGGATCTACATTGTTTGTAGTCACACATGTTAGAATATAATGGATGTGCTCATTTAACCATAGACAATATCACTATTGTCACCCAACCATAGGCTGAAGCCACCCCCGAGCACCTTAACCTTGATAGAGAATCATTCCAGAAACAAACCCTAGGCTAGATAGCCAAAGAAAGGTGGCACATATTTCTCCATGGATAGTGCACCAAACAAGAGTAACAAGAGCTGATCAGAGATTCCAAACCATAACCAAGAGAGAGTCCAATACAAAAATGAAATATGCTAGTTGCAGCAGCTGCAACAACAACTCTCCTCCATATTTGCGCACAAACTGGCCAACTGTAGTGTGCACAAGTGCTGCTTTTGCAGTTCTGAGAATCCTGGCCAGAAGGAAGATAGACCTCCTGTATTTATACTATTCTAGCAGACTGCTTGGGCCGACTTCTCTGTAATGTCCCTTTCCAAATAGGAGCTCTAGAAAAGGAGGCTTAATGGTCTAAACCACCCCGTTAGACTATAGCCAGGGCCAAAGAGGGGTAAACATGGTTACTAGAGGTCACTCTAATCACAAGTGTTATATTCAAAAAGTGACATTGAGCTAAAAATGGTTAACAACACTTTTAAGTCATTATGAGCTAAAAATAGAAGTCAACAATGAATTAGGGTTGATTTAGGGTTTCAACATGATTTAGGATTTTGGAAAGCTATAAAGGAAGGGTCAACGACCTAATTCATCATTATGCAGATTATGATTTGTCATTGAGGAGAAGAGGCACATCTCAGGAGAGATAGTTCAGTGTATTCCAGGAGGAAGACACCAGTTGGCTGATTTTGGTGTTGAAAGACACACCCTAGTCACCGGGAAGATCATCTAGGTCTTCCATCATTCTTCATTGATTATGCAGTGCTCCCATATTCTGGGTGTTATCTTTTAGTTTCTTATTTGTATTCCGGCTAAGATCCTTTTGTCTTTTGATCTAGTCGAGTCTTGTTATTTTATTCAGCTGCAGTTGCTTATTTTCCAGCTAAGATCCTTTGTATGTTGATCTAGTCAAGTATTGTCAGTGATTCAGCCGCATTCAACCATTTTGTAATCCACAAAGATATCATAATACAAACTTGTAGTCCTTTGTCATGTTTATTATTTGTATGATCATTTATATGCTGTAAACCTTTGATCCTACTCACACATTAACAACATTTCCCAGACTAGCCAAGTCAGGAACATTACAATGGTATCAGAGATTTAGTCCTGCTAGCCCATGACTAAAGAAAATGAGTGCAGCAGAAGACCCAAAGGGCCGTGAACACATAGGTGATGAATATGTCACTTACAACAGGCATCAGGAAAGAAGGCATAGGCCTGATTTTCCCCCATTTTCTCCTAGCTCAGAGGAAGAGGAAGAGGCACACAGAGAAGCAGAGAGAAGGGAAAAGAGTGAGGCTGAGCACGAGGTAGAGAGGATGCTAGGAGACATATATGAGTGACCAGAGGGCAGTGACAAGGCCCCCGTAAATTCAGAGGCATCTTTCATGCAGGTTATCAACGGTATGTTAGCTAGTCAACGGACCATGTCTCATTCCTTGGCACAGGTGGTTGATAGATTGGCTAGAGTGGGCACCCCAGATACACAAGTCCCACATGTAATACAGGTGAAATCAGGAGTAGGCAGTAGACCCTAGTCAGCCTCTCGCACGTACACCTCTGCGAGTAGGATTCCCAGACCCTTGTTTCCTAGTTTCTAGAGGGCACCCCTGATAGCAGCAGCACCACCAATAACATAGAGGCCACCCACTCATGCCGATGAAATTGCAGAGTATAGGAGGGAGTACATAGCATTTGGTCATGACTTCCATTAGGACATGACCCTAGTTGAGTACTATGGACTCAGACTTAGAAACCACCCCAGAGAGCCACAGAGGGGAGGACCACAACAATAGCAGGGCCATAACCTCGATTTAATCCGGAAAGTTGGGAAACTCACCATCCCTTCTTTTGACGGATCATCCAAATACACCGCCAGAGCTTGGGTATAAAAGATAGACACATATTACAAGCTCAACCAGATGACTAGGACAGAGGCCATTAGTTTCGCGTCCTTACACTTGGAGGGTGAGGCACACGAATGGTGGTATCATGGACTGGTGATATTAGGTCACAGTCTCATCACCTCCTACAGGGAGTTTACAGATAGGCTCATGGATAGGTTTGACAAGAAGGATCCCGAGATACACTTCAGGGATCTAGCCCAGTTGAGACAAACTGGCACAACATAGGTGTTCATCACAGAGTTTCAGCGGGTATCCGTGGCAGTGACAGATATATTAGGACCCAGGATGATCATGCTATTCATAGAAGGACTCACAAAGCCTTTGAGAGGATGGGTGAAGGCATACAGGCCTCCCACTTTGCAGGATGCCATCCTTCACACTCGAGATCTGGCAGACTCAGTGCCAAAGACTAAAACTTTCTCCAAACCATTTGTGCCCCAGAGGGATCAAAACAGGAAGCCATTCCAGAGAGAATGGAAGGGCAAGGAGAAGTTGGATGATGAGACTAGGCGAGAGCTTATGAGGAAGAAGCTTTGCTTCAGCTACAAAGATCCTTGGGTCCCAGGCCACAGGTGCATGGGCAAGGGAGAGATTCATTAAATTGAGGTAGCAGTAGACAACATGGACAGTGAGGAGGAGGAGCAGAACAATGGATCCACTAGTTCAAAAGAGGAGTCAGCACCAACAGAGGAGAAACTTCCCCGTAGACCACCGACACCGGCAGGAGCCCATCCTCCAGTAGTACCACAACTGCCAGAGCAGGCTAACAGGGGGAAACCAACAAAGGGAGGAGTCATAGCGACCCTTTCCGATGTTCCCATGTGTGATACCCTCCGTATCAAAGGGATTATTCAGGGGCAATGGGAAATCGCCCTGATAGATGGTCGAGCCACCCACAACTTCATTGACACTTCACTAGTATCGAGATGGGCACTTCAGACAGAGGAGTTTGAGGGGTTTGATGTTGCGGTAGTAGATGGCCACACAGTGGATTGTCTAGACATAATTCCAAACTTAGAGATGAATTTAGGTAACTACACAGTGAGAGACACATTTTATGTGGTTGACTTATCGGACACAGATGTGGTGTTAGGAGTTCAGTGGATGATTACCTTGGGAAAAATCATTACCAACTACCAAACCTTGGAAATGGGATTCAGAGATTGGGATGGGAAGAAGGTTGTTTTAAGAGGTATGTGGACAGGAGCACCTAGGACATTTTCAGCCAAGAGGATGGAGAGGATATTAAGACATGGGGAGGTAGCATATGCCACAGAATGCTTGATCAGTACTCAGAAGGATTCAAAAGATCGACAACAATACCACACAGAGATCAAGAATTTATTGGGACGACATCAATAGGTCTTTGAGGCAATCCCACCAGGGAGACCACCTGATAGGGGGTTTGAGCACACCATTGAGTTAGAGGAGGGGGCCAAACCTATGATCACCCCCCCCTATCGTCATCCTAGGAGGTTCAAGGATGAGATAGAGAAGGCAATCAAGGAATTGTTGGCGATGGGACACATCAGACCGAGCAATAGCCCATTTGCTTCTTCAGTTGTCTTAGTTCTGAAGAAGGATGGCACCATGAAGATGTACATTGATTACCGAGCCTTGAACAAGAAAACCATCAAAAACCGGTATCCTATCCCACACATTGACGAGTTGATGGATGAACTGCATGGGGCAGTTTTCTTCTCAAAAATTGATCTACACTCTGGGTATCACCAGATCAACATCCCAGAGCAGGACATAGAAAAGACGACATTTCGATGTCATTTTGGACACTTCAAGTTCCGGGTTATGCCATTTGGGCTAACCAATGAACCCGCTACATTCCAGTCTTGCATGAACCATATATTCTGGGATCAGTTAAGGAAATCAGTCTTGGTTTTCTTCGATGACATCTTGATCTATAGCCGGTCATGGCAAGAGCATATGAGGCACCTGGATGAGGTATTGAGCATCATGGAGGCACAATCATTATATGCCAAAGAGTCCAAGTGTGAGTTCGATATGACAGAGCTACTTTAATTAGGCCACATCATCAGTGCACAGGGGGTATAGGTGAACCAAGAGAAGATCAGGGCCATTCTGGATTGGCCGACACCTAAGAACCTGACGGAATTGAGGAGCTTCTTCAAGCTGTGAAACTATTACAGGTGGTTCATTTAGGATTTTTCTTAGCTTGGAGCACTGCTGATAGATATTACCAAGCATGGGGCCTTCATATGGAACAAGAAATCACAGGAAGCCTTTGATCACATGAAGGAAGTCATGGGCACTTGTCCAGTGTTGGCACTACCAGACTTAGCCCTGTAATTTGTACTAAAGTGTGATGCATCTGGTGAAGGGATTGGTGCAGTTTTGATGCAAGGAGGACACCCCATTGTATTCAAGAGCTGGAAGCTTAGTCAACCTAAGAGGTTGTACTCCATTTATGACAAGGAAATGTTGTCAATCATGCATGCCTTGACCAAGTTCAGACAATATTTGGTGGGCAACAAATTCGTGATCAAGACCGATCACAACAGTTTGAAGTATTTCCTTGAGAAGAAGGACCTCAGTGAGTGCCAATAGAAATGAGTGATGAAGGTACATGCATTTGAATTTGACATAGAGTATGTCAAGGGGAAGAAGAACATTATGGCCGATGCACTATCGAGGAGACCTGCGACATGTTCTTTGATGGAGATTTTAGTAGATTGGAAATCCCACTTGTTAGTGGAATATTCCAAGAACAAGTTCTCTTGTGAGGTGATGGATGGGCAGATACAGGATGACCGGAACAGGGTCATTGACGATGTCATATTTTACAAGGATATAGTTTACTTGGTGCCAGATTCAGGGCTTAAGAAGAAAATCCTCACCGTAGTTCATGATTCACCTCTAGCAGGCCATCAAGGGTTTTTCAAAACCTACAGACAGATCAGAGAGAGGTTCTCATGGAAGGGCCTCAAACAAGAAGTTATGAGACACGTTAGTGAGTGTCTGACTTGCCAACAGAACAAGTCAGAGCATGCTCTTCCAGCAGGGCTACTTTAGCCACTCCCCATTCCAGAGTAGAAATGGGAGAGTATATCTATGGACTTCATCATCGGTCTACCCAAGGTCTAGGGTAAGGACTGTATCTATGTATTGGTCGACAGATTGATCAAGTTTTCTCACTTCTATGCCATACCGACAGAGTACAATGTAGTTCAGGTAGCCGAGCTTTTCTTCAGGGAGGTCTTCAGACTTCATGGGTTGCTGAAGAACATCGTTAGTGATAGGGACAATCGGTTCATAAGGAAATTTTGGAGAGAGTTGTTTCAGTTGGTGGGGATAGAGTTGACACGTAGCACCAACTATCACCCTCAGACAGATGGGCAGACCAAGATTGTCAACAAGTGGGTTGAAGGGTATTTGAGGAACTATGTAGGAGGACAACAAAGAGCGTGGGTAAAGTGGTTACATTTAGGGGAACATTTCTACAACACCACCTTCCACATGTCCATTGATATGACACCCTTCCAAGCATTGCATGGATATGATGCTCCCACTTTGGTAGACATGGTCTTCGGGGAGAGCAGAGCTCCCAAGGCCAAGGATTGGATCATAGAGAGTCAGGAGATTCTCAAATTGTTGAAAGAGAACCTATAGATGGCGCAAAACTGATAGAAGATAAGCGCGGACAGGCATAGGATAGATTGCAACTTTGAGGTTGGAGATTTGGTCTTCTTGAGACTCCAACCCTACAGACAGTCATCTCTGAAGAAGAGTGGAGCCGAGAAGCTCAAGCCCAGATGTTATGGTCCTTACAGGATCATGCGCCGAATAGGTGAGGTTTCTTACGAGATAGAGCTTCCATAGGGGAGCAAGATTCATAATGTGTTCCACGTGTCTTGCCTAAAAAAGGTAGTGGGACAATTCATTAACACATTAGAGGAGCTTCCCCCGTTGGATGAGGAGGGATAGTTGGAGTTAGTTCCGGAGGAGGTTTTGGAGTTCCGGGAGCAGAAACTAAGGAGCAGGGTCATCAGAGAGTGTTTGATCAGATGGAGAGGGCTTCCAATAGAGGACACTACTTGGGAGAGCGAGCAGGTGTTGCAGCACCCTGGACTGGTATTGCTTGAGGACAAGCAATTTCGGGAAGGGAGGAATGTAATGTCCCTTTCCAAATAGGAGCTCCAGAAAAGGAGGCTTAATGGTCTAAACCACCCTGTTAGACTATAGCCGGGGCCAAAGAGGGGTAAACATGGTTACTAGAGGTCACTCTTGTCACAGGTGTTATATTCAGAAAGTGACATTGAGCTAACAAGGGTTAACAACGCTTTTAAGTCATTATGAGCTAAAAATAGAAGTCAACAGTGAATTAGGGTTTCAGCATGATTTAGGGTTTTGGAAAGCTATAAAGGAAGGGTCAGCGACCTAATTCATCATTATGCANATTATGACTTGTCATTGAGGAGAAGAGGCGCATCTCAGGAGAGATAGTTCAGTGTATTCCAGGAGGAAGACACCAGTTGGCTGATTTCGGTGTTGAAAGACACACCCTAGTCACCGGGAAGATCATCCAGGTCTTCCATCATTATTCATTGATTCTGCAGTGCTCCCATATTTCGGGTATTATCTTTTAGTTACTTATTTGTATTCCGACTAAGATCCTTTTGTCTTTTGATCTAGCCGAGTCTTGTTATTTTATTCAACCGCAGTTGCTTATTTTTTGGCTAAGATCCTTTGTATATTGATCTAGTCGAGTATTGTCAGTTATTCAACTGCATTTGACCATTTTGTAATCCACAGAGATATCATAATACAAACTTGTAGTCCTTTGTCATGTTTATTATTTGTATGATTATTTATATGCTATAAACCTTTGATCCTACACACACATTAACAACGTTTCCCAGACTAGCCAAGTCAGGAACATTACATTCTCATTCTGGGTACTAATTCTTTAGTATATAATATTTCCTTTAGCCGACTTCTTCTCTTGGAGGCTAATAACCTAATACAAGTCATTGTCTTGAGCCGACTTGTCTTCTAGGGTTACTAGCCACTTAATTAGGGTTTCTTCTTGCTTCCTGGAATATTTTATTCTTGTCAGGTTTACACGTGGAGGTAAATACCTCCCGCAACTACCATAATATCAACACTCCCTCCTAGCTAGGGAGGTATTGAAGGTAATGGTATTGAGCACAAACATACCATTTATTCGGTAGCATCAACATAGTCGTATAGACTGACTCATGATTAGATCATGAGCACCATCATCACTATCAGTGTCATCAGCTGCATCATCTCTCAAAACCATACTCCATTTGAGTAATTAGACATGATGTTGGATAAGTCACTCACTCCATATAGTGACATAAGAGCCATTCTTCTAATCCAAACATATATCCTAGAAGAATAAATGTCTTGGAACATTTTTCGTCTGGAGAATCTCTATCCATTGATCACCCATCTAGATGATAAATTTCCAACACTATTGATAGTTTTCAAGGAAATCAGAAAAATGTCATTCAATAGAAAACACCCGTGTCTATCCATAGTAGTACACAACTACAGTCCAGTGGTACACTACCACACCAAGTAGCACACAGATACTTGATCAGTGACATATAGTCACAATCAGTGGAACACACCCACCACAGTAGTATACATCTACTGTCCGGAGACATACAATCTCCATAACAATCATATCATCTGATATCAACCTGCACAGAAAACATTGTTATGATATAAACTGAATCATCTAAGCCATTCTTCCAATCACATCTGTGATATCTGAAAGAGTATTTGCCCTCAGAAGGTAAAACATCAATGATGAGCTATCTGGACTATTCTTCTCAAGCAAGCAAGAATAACTGTCCCGATTTCTGAGCCTAGACCATTCACCTATCCAGGCCATTCCTCCAGCACTAAACAAAGTGCAACAAACTAGAGAGAATGAATCTGCCATAGGGAATGACTATCTGGACCATTTCCTAAGGAAATGATTGTCCTGCACCAACCTCCAAAATGGACCATTCTTTGAAACTGCTCACAACTATGAGCTTCGAAAGAATGACTGTCCGACGAGGTGGATCAATCTTCTTGACCACTACTGAGAGTGACCGTCAAGAAGACAGACTATCCTAGACCATTCCCCCACACTGGCCACAAGGGGAATCATTGTCTATGGTACATCAACAATCCATCGAACTATTTTCATTACGAAAATGACCATTCAATCTGGACCATTTTCCGAACTGGAAAATGCCTGTCCGTCAGAAATCTCAAACCACTTTTCGAACTGGAAAGGAACTGCTATCCTGGACCATTTTTTGAACTGAAAAATGATTGTCCATAAATCAATAACATATCAGTTCTTCCTCCCAACTTGGGATTCATCTCTCCCTTTTTCAATAAGGAATTCGTCTCCAGGAGCTCCAACTTGAGTACACAAACTCTTTCATCTTGGACAAAGGCTTTACCAAAATGTTTTCTTATCTGCTCATCCATGGAGATATATATTGGAGAACCACTTTATCTTTTCTGGACTTCATCATGGAGAATGTAATGCTTGATATCAATGTGCTTTGGTATTTATGGAACACTAGTTTTCTCTGAAGGATTCATACAACTCTGATCATTACAATATATCATAGTTGGATTCATCTCTTTTGTTTCTTGGTAGCTCATAACATCGTGGCGAGGGTCAAACTGGAACATATTCAAGTGACACTTCTTCTGTCATCATGAGAGTTTGTCATATATTTGCAATCCATCATCCTGGAGTTCCAAGTAACCATTCTGATACAATATCTTTGTTATAGAACATTTTCACCACGCTTCTGCTGTGCATTGGAGGTTCTCCACCAAGTTGTCTTCTTTTATTTGCATACAAGGTTCTCTTTCTGGTATACCTCAAAGCCTTGAGGTTTCTTTTCATATGCTATTTGTTCAATTATTCTAGAGAACAATCTTTGCATTCATCTAATGTAAACTCCAAACCATGGATATTGTGGTATGTCTGGTTTGCTGGAACAAACAATCATCATAGCCTTCTCCCTCCATCTGGGAGAACCTCCAATTCTGGATCTCGCAATGCTTTCATTAATAAGTCTTCCATACACTGTTATTCATCACAACTTTCATATCCTCTTCTTGATTGCTTTTGGTGAGTTCATATCAGGCTGGTAGTCTTGTGATTCTTGATACAATGACTGGTTTTTTTGGCTTTTCTTTCTTTCTTGGAATCTTCATGTTCTTCCTCATGTTTCTCTTTAGCTCTTGGGTCCATGGAGTTTTCTATAGATTCCATGCCTTGAAGATTCCAACTTCTTTCTTTCATCATAGGATCATGGATGTGAATGGACAACCAGGGATGCTTTAAGGCTTCTTTTCGAAGAAGACTTCTTATAAAGTTATTTTGAACACGTGTTGCTTTTCATGGTTGCTACCATGGATAGATACTTCATCATCTTCAATGGATCATATTATTTAGGATTAACTCCCTCCTAATCCTTGCTTCATGCATGAATGCATGCTCTTGTTTTGGAATTCTGTAATCAACTCCCTCCGAATAAGAGAGTCCATGCTTCCATCTGCATCCTTATTGCCTTATGCAAAGTGTCATAAGTCTTTTTCCAATTTCCTCTTCATTGCTGACTTCTTTCTATCTTTACTTCTTCTAGGTTTCTTCAAGATTGATTCTGATTTCGGCTTATCTTGCATCTTGTATTATAGACATAGTGATAGTAGTCCTTATCTTGTTGTTCTTCCATAAGTATAGTTTCTCTTTGAACATATTATCTTCTAAGAAATAGATATGCAAGATATTTACATAAAACATGGTATGTACAAGAACTATGAAGAGTATTGTTACCTTGTCTCAGAAGAAGAAGTCTGTTTTATCCTGCTTGGTCTTCTTTGAGGATTCCTTTTCTTCGACTACTAGTGCTTCGTGTGTCTCCTTCCTTTTCTTTAGCTCAGGACAATGATTCTTGTAGTGACCATATTTTCGACAGTTGAAGCATTGTATTTTTGACATATCTTTCTCTTGATTTGGCTTCTTCCTTGAGCCAAACTTCTTTTTGATCCTGAAATTATTGAATCTTGTTGTGAAGGCTTGATCATCATATTTATTTTGAGGTTTTTCTTTTGCACTGATCCTTGATTCTTCTTGTGCACAACAAGTCAAAAGTTCTTCAAATGTAGGATACTCCTTCCTTGTGTTCATGCTTGCGGCAAATGCATCCCATGTCTTGGGAAGACCATTGAGTACTATATTTACCAGTTCCTTCTCTGAGATGATCTCTTCAATAGCTTGTAGTTGATATCTTAACCAAGAGATCCTCACAAAGTATGATGTTATGCTGTCATCATCATTCATATTCATGTCACAGAGCTCATTCTTTAGACTCATTACTTGTCCAATGTTTCTAACTGAGAAGACGTTTGTTAGGGCATCATACATATTCTTAAATGAATCAAGATGGGATATGTAGGGTATCAAGTGGTATTTTATAGAATCCACTATGATACTCATGGCATTGATGTCATTGTCTTTGAACTTCTCCATAACTGCAACATTCTGCGGTTCCTTCTCTTTTCCTTCTTCAAACTCTGGTTCCACAATCTTTCCTTTCACGATATCCAACACTTTGTTCTTGGAAAGGATGAAATCAATCCTTGTCTTCCATGCTATGAAGTTAGAAGCCCCTTCTAACTTGTTTTCTGACTTCATAGAGTAAGTCATGGCTGCTTTGACTTGGTCAACCCTAGATTTGACCAAAAACTCAAATTTGACATCTTGGCTTGCTGAGAGTACTAGGAGATGCGCTAGGCTAGGGCGCACTAGTCTATCCAGAAATTAGGTCAATCCCTTCACTTAAGGTGCCTCAACGAGAGGGTTAGGGTTTTGTTGCTACAACAAAAACTGGTTGCAATTGCAACTGAGCAAATCCTCCCAATCTATCTTCCAGCGGTTAGACTGTCCGACGATAGTGTGGGCCCATAACATGTTAGAATATAATGGATGTGCTCATTTAACCATAGAAAATATCATTATGGTCACCCAACCATAGGCCGAAGCCACCCCCGAGCACATTAACCTTGACAGAGAATCATTCTAGAAACAAACCCTAGGCTAGATAGCCAAACAAAGGTGGTGCATCTTTCTCCAAGGATAGTGCACCAAACAAGAGTAACAAGAGTTGATCAGAGAGTCCAAACCATAACCAAGAGAGAGTCCTAGCCAAAACCAAAATTTGCTAGTTGCAACAGCTACAACAACATCTCTCCTCCAGACTTGTGCACAAACTGGCCAACTGTAGTGCACACAAGTGCTGCTTCTGTAGTTTTGAGAATACAGGCTAGAATGAAGACTATCATCCTGTATTTATACTAATTCTGGCAGACTGCCTAGGCCGAATTCTCATTCTGGGTACTAATTCTTTAGTATATAATATTTCCTTTGGCTGACTTCTTCTCTTGGAGGCTAATAGCCTAATACAAGTCATTCTCTTGAGTTGACTTGTCTTCTAGGGTTATTAAACACTGAATTAGGGTTTCTTCTTACTTCTCAGAATATTCTATTCTCGTCAGGTTTACACGTGGAGGTAAATACCTCCCGCAGCTACCATAATATCAACAACACCCACTTAGGGTTCTTTCAGGTATGCTATTAAGGAATAATAATACCCTGTTGGAAGTTATGATGACTTATATACAAGATGGACCACACTGCGACATGAAAGGGACCAAATAGTGCCATAGTTCACCAATGTATTCCATACCTTGTGCACCAAGATGGGTATCAAAGACTCTGAGTGACGTATGGTGCTCAAGTACCACGATGGTCTGCATAGATACATCCATACAAAAATGGAGTTTTTGGACATCTCGTGCTTGGGCGTGACATATCGATATGCAGTCAAAATCGAGTAGAAGCTTAAACAAAAGATGCGTTAGTTTGGGTCTGCAAACCCCTCACATCATAAGCAGGACAAAGGCAACCCCAACCCGCATAACAAAGGGAAGAGCAAGGATGTACAACCTCACAACAACTAGTCCAAACCGTAAACAAATAAGGACAATGGGAAGACAAAGAAAGTCACTAGAAAATGGTGTGAGTTTCATAAGAGCCACTGACACAACATAGTTGAATTCTGCTCAAAGAAGTCATTGGTGGCCGAAGTGAAAGCCTATGAATCAGATGTGGGTTTCGACTCTGAGTCGGAACCAAAAAAAGGGAGACAGATCATTGATGCAAAACCTAGTGCCACCTTTTCTACCACCACCAAGGTCCAACCTGGGGAACTTGATGAGCCATATGAAGGTGAGTACCTCTTTCATTCACAAATGTGGGTGAAGGGTACTCTATTGCGCATCATCATTGATAGAGGTAGCCAGAATAACCTCATCTTAGTGGAGGTCGTCAAGCGATTGGCTCTATGGACAACACCACACCCATAACCGTATACCATTAGATTTCTCCGCCAAGGGAGCGATCTCTGCGTAAGCCAATAGGGCCGCATGACATATGACATCAAGCCCTTCAAAGATGAGGTATTGTGTGAACAAAGTTACCGACTTAATGAGAATTGTGACCTTAAAAAAAGAATTCTATCCCTCAAAACCCATATTTTTGCATAAAAAACATGAAAATCAACCCCCAAATAAAAAAGTGGTTCTACCGGTAGCACCATTTTTTCTAACAGGGTCAAAATTACAACATTTTTGAAGCATGATCTTCAAAACTCATATAGTGGCTCACAGAAACCTTAAAATCAACACCTAAATAAAAAAGTGATGCTACCTAAAGTAAAATGTTTTTTTTTTCCTAAATGTTAAAATTATAGTTAATTACAACCTAATTGAAACTGTGGTCTTGACAACAGATTCCTATGCAAATAAAAAACCTAAAATTGGATCCTAAATGGTCACTTGAAAAATTTATTTTTGAAATTTACATTAAAAAATAAATAAAGAGAAAGGAGAAAATCTTTGCATTTTTTTTTTAAATGAAGAAAAAAATACATTTAAAAAATATATTCAAAAGCCAAATGTAAAAAAAAAACATTAAAAAAAGATGAAAAAAAGCTATAAATAAATGAAAAAATTTAAAATTTATGAGGAAAACAATGATTTAA
>ML798179.1:116596-150876 GCA_009831015.1 Picea engelmannii
TGCGAGTAGCCGTCACATCTCTTCTCAGAGATAAGCTGCCACCATTCTAGCGAGTCTTTCACTCTGTATTTTACAGTCTCTGTACATTTATTTCATTAATAGAAATCGTGTATTACTGTATATCTGTGTTTATGGTTGCATCTATGATATATTTGTGTTATATTATTGAATATCTGCGATATCTCTGTGCATTTCTTTATTATATCTCCGATTTCATTTCGTGCCAAAAATAATCCGGATCAATACCACAAACCATCGTCTTAGATTGGGACAACTGGTTCTTCTACACATTATGGTCAAGCCTTTGGTCATGGTTGGACACCAATCTCACCAAATCCATGGACTTCCACCCCCAAACAAATAACCAAACTAAGGTCGTCAACATGATGATCGTGCATATCTTGTGCATGTACAATTCCAAGCATCCGTGCACATGGGATGAGAGTCTTACCTATGTTCAACACAGTTACAATAGAGCCATACATAGCTCAATCGACCACAACCCCTTTTAGGTGGGGTTGGGATTTCAACCATTGGGTCCCATGGATGTTGCATAGCCCCTTGCATCCATACAGGAAGAATCGTCACATGTGTAAACTGAAGTTGAAAAAGCCACCCGGTTACATTGAACAAATCCAACATATTTTCCAACAGGTTCAGGATATTTTGCAGAAATCCAATGCCAAGTACAAACAATGCCATGATCAACACCGAGCGCCACACAAATTTTAGGTGGGAGATAAAGTTTGTTTTCACTTATAGAAAGAACGCCTTACATGACCCCATTGAAATATTCGTCCACTCCAATGTGGACCTTACACTATCACCAAGGCTGTGGGTGACAATGCTTTTGAGCTCAATATTCCCCCTTCCTTGGCTTGCACCCAATGTTTAATGTGGACCTCCTTCGACATAATTTCCACCCTTATTGGACACCTTAGAGATAGAAGAACTGTTGACACCGATAGATCTCAACTC
This sequence comes from Picea engelmannii, assembly GCA_009831015.1. Lineage (NCBI taxonomy): Eukaryota > Viridiplantae > Streptophyta > Pinopsida > Pinales > Pinaceae > Picea > Picea engelmannii. Next base: position 117,575 of record ML798179.1, read on the forward strand.
CAACTGCATGGAATGTGCATCCAATGATCAGATCACGAACACACAGGTCAAGGGCACTCACCAATATAAGATTCAACTTTATCGTTTTGTCAAAGTGGGGCAACTCCTGCACCAAAGCAAGTGGCTCACCCGGGGCCAAATTCAATAGAAATTTCCTCATATGATGGAGAAATCAATGCAATGGAGGCCATTTCTTCCTAAGGAGTGATGATTGATCTAGGTGGATATCAGTGGCCACCCACCTATTCCAACTGGCTCACATACAACTTTCATTTTGGCAGTTACGATTTTCATCTTGGTAGTTTTTTTCTATCTTTTCAGGGCCATTTTGAGGCCCTAAAATTTTTTTTTTTGGCCTCACCACAGTCACACTCTAAATATTACGACCCAAGGAAGTTTATGTACCAACTTACCCCATCGGGGCCCACATGACTTTTGGCGCTTCGTCTCCTAGGGTTAGGTTTTTGGATGTCTAGGATTTTCTCTTTACTTCTAGATGCTAAAAAGGCTTGGAGGCCTCATTGTAATGTGCTTAGGCGAATGCACGTAGCCACCACATTTATTCTTAGAGATTAGCTACCACCATTCGAGTAAGATTGTTTTCATTCTGCATTTACAGTTTTAACATAATTCTTTATTGAATAGAAGTTAAGTTCCACTGTATCTCTGTTATTATTCTCTGTATATTTGTGTTAATGTTATATATATTTGTTTCATTTTGTCCTGCTCATAAATCTAGATCACCTCACAAGAAACTATCCTAAATATAATACTCAATAATTGACCATCTTATTTTTCCACAACTTATACTAAATTTAAAGCTCAAAAATCTATAATTTTCGACCCGAGAACAACAAGAGAACTCACCACTGAACCTAAGTCTAAACTGGCCATATCGAACCACATCTCAAAATAAAAAGCAATTGAGGCAGAATTATCTAAGCAAGAAAAGGAAGGACTATGAGAAACAAATGAGGCTCAAATGGAAACAGATAAATCCATTAAGCACCTCAACCATATTAAAGAGAAAAATTAGGAAGCTGAATATAAATTCAACCCAGATTTGATTGTGGTACATGAAGCCACCTTGACAGATAAACTTAAATTTATGGGAAAACTGAAGTCGGTAGGAATGGAGGCACAATATTCAATTGGTGAGTGGAAGATGTTCTCTCAATACCTACAAAAAACAACCCCAAGCATCTACTAGACATCGTTTGAAGGAATGCCATAATGGCCTGAAGAATATTTAGGAGCTACATCACACCAACAATAATTTCATTTCTTCAACCCTGCATTATCTAATTCAAACTTTCCAACTGCTAGCCACTAGTCAAGGACTCAAGAGATAACTACTGAAGGATCATAATAATGACATGTGCAAATAAAAACAATACCTATGCCACCAAATATAAAACTGCATGAATTGAAAATCCTTGAATAAACAAATGGGTAGATAGTGCAACCATAAAAAACCCCTTGATCAAGTAGTTGGCACTTAAGAAAATTTTGAAGCACAAGTCAGCATAGAAGATCTGTTTTGAAGAGGCCAAGTATCAAAGGCAATTTTAAGACTTCAACACCAGTCGACCTCTGTTGGGTATGTATTATATTCTTTGCAAGATTAGTCCCATTTATTGTACACTGATACAAGAGCCTCGAGGGGTAGGGAGGGGACCATGGCCCCCCTTGTAAACAATGAATATGATGAATATAATATTAGAGGTGCAACTTTAAACAGGTTGCTAGTTTTCCCAGTTTGGGTTTCCTGGGTAAAATGTCTATGTAATGTGTGTCTGCACCATTCAATATTTTTGTTTTTATTGAGAATTTATTTGCAATAAATGATTGTACAAGGTTAAAATCTACAACTTCAACATCCATCTTCTTCTTCAAAGAATATATTACTACTTTCTCATTCTCAAATTGTAATTCTCTCTCTATTTTTCTCTATGTTCTCAAAATGATGTAACCTACTAGTGAAAACCTCTTTGGGGGTGCCAGTAGAGTTTGTAAAATTTTTCTCATATGTAATAGTCACACTCCCCCCTTTCTTGGGATGATAAAGGAATTTAGGTGGGGGAGGGGGAGATGCTGTAGGGCCTAGTCGGATCTACCAACTAGCCCCACCAATCGACTACATAAGTCAAATAGAGAGGTTGGTCAAACATAAAGTTAGAGTCTACCAACCAGGTAGTTAAGAAGTGTAATCAACTAATAATTGTATGACACTGTTTATGGGGTGGAATTTCCCATCAACAGTAAGGGGTATTCCCCAATACACAGTTCTAATTAGTATATACACTGTTTGGTTTAGGAGATCCATCCGGATTCTGGCCCGGCTGCCATTACTAGTTATGAGGGTGAAAGATGAATGGTTATGCAAGTGAAAGATGTAGATGAATACTATGTAAAAGAAACATAAATAAATCTGATCTACTTCTATTCTATCCTATTCTAGCTAGGATAAATTTATCGTAACTGAATGAGCTGTAATGAAACTAATCTCTACTTAAACCCCAATCACATAGTTATCATGAAGGTGCAAAGTTATAAGCACATGCATACACATATATAACCAGAGAATTCTAAATCATATTTCAGCATGCATCAACAACTAATATGATCATGACATAAAGTATAAAAATTAGTAACAAAACTGAAAGAATAACATAGATTGCATCAGAAAAATCTATAAGAAAACATGCCTTTACAATCCATGTGAGTAGATAACATTTTGTTGGAAATAGTTCACATCAAAAAGAAATGCACATAAGTTCTTCTCTCTATCAAAGTTGGCCCTGAGGGCTTCTCAATATTCATTAACCAAGTATTTTCTCCAAAAAGAGTTCTATATTGTATAGAAAGCTTGAAGAGCCCCTTCAAAGTGGGTCTCTTCCCTTATTTATACAATTATTCTTAATTGTTGAAGATGACTTCTTGCATTCCTAAACAAGTAGTTACAAAACTATTCTACTCCCCTCTACAGAGTTTATGACATGTGTATACAATGAAGACAAAATTGAAGGTAGTTGGAAAAAGACAAAATATAATATAGTTAATAACAATTTAGAATTTTTATTTTGTCTTATTCATGTTCTTTTTTATCTAACGTATGTTGTCCATTGATCATATAGAGACATGAATCTATGGTATGCCCACTCTTTGAGATTAGTTGTATGCATGGTCATGTTGTCTTTGAGGGTCTGCATATCCTTTGATAACGTGGCCATGAATTCCTGAATCATTGTATGGAATTTGGTTGAATGTATAAGATGTTGTTCGATTAAGTCTATTGTAGGTGAATCCCCCTGCAGACAAGTGGATTCCCTCTTGGTCTCTAGACTCCTAAGGCCAAGACAAAAAAATGCTTAACATGAACACTGACTTCCTTTTAGATATAATCAAGCTAATGAATGAAAGAGAAGGAGAAAGATATGTAACTTATTAGTGACATTTGTACTTGCAAAGTCCTGGTTGAGTTTCGATCCTGAGCTCCCTGATAGGTCCTGTGGGACAAACAAAGATACAATGGACTTCCTCCTCTACTGAAATTAACTCAATCATAGATCCATCTACTATAGACAAAATCATATGGAACAAGCATAAGTTTGAAAGAAACAGGGCAAGCATTGATTATTAATGAGAACAAGTAAAAGTACTTACAATCCTTTGAATGAAGGTGCAACAACTTCTTCTAGTTCTCCTTGTCCAACACTTTTTCTCAAATAATATCCACTGATTTCTTTGATGACATCTCACTCATGAGATCATAAGTTTGATGTAATTCTCAATCTTCATTGTACCTTTCACCATGAGAAGGCCTCCTTATATAACCTTGGAGAGGTCCAACCACTTGAGATATATTTGGGATAAATTGAGGATTCCTCTCCTTCAGTTGAGGATCTTCCCTAAGATCATGCCTTGACCATCTATTCAAATCCAACTACCTTCAGGAATTGAGGAATTCTTCCCTTATTTGCCTCAACAAACCCAAAATTTGCTAAAAAAAGGGTAGCGCTCCCCCAAAAGGGTGCACATGGTGCTCAAACACTCCCCCAAAGAGGCTTACGGAGAGCCAGCACTCCTTGATAGTGGGTAGGGGAGAAATCCTCTCCAAAATTCATTTTTTAGTGGTTCTTCCAGTGTCAAAAGGTTTGTACTCCCTGTCAAGTGACTTCTCTTCTTCAAAACTAGTCTTTGGGGTGTCTTAAGTGTCTTTGTGATGTCGTTAGAGGCACTGCATAGGCAAGATGGCATTATGATGTTTTTAACACTTGCAACACTTGTAGTCAAGATGCGACACTTGCGAACAAGATGCGACACTTACAACACTTGTAATGACGACACTTGTGACACTATCAAAGTGAGTAATTTTGAGGTGTAACAGATTACCCCCCAAAGTATGAAGTTAGAAGACGATGATGACTGAAGTAATTTGTAGACTTTTTCGAGCAAGGGTATGGATGCAGAGAGACCAGAAAAAGATGCATACAACCATCAAACAAATATTATGACATGTTTTAAAACCCAAGGAAGGCATACCTATGCTTGAGTGATAAAGACTTTTTAGGTATGGCCGCCATACAATACACTGCAGATCCATAATTATATTGAAAAAATGGTATAGCCACTGTAGATACAATGTGGATCTATACTCCTATGACCTGAAATGATCGTAGCCATGAAGAATACATAGTGGATCTACGAGATGACAAGACATAGCCACAACCAATACAAAGTGGATCTATGTAATAGTATATGTGTCATAGTTAAAACGAACTCCTTCACAACCTGGGCAAAGTATACATAAGAGTGAAAAAATCAACCCAGGGTCTTCTTACCGATCCCGACATAGTATGAATATAACCATGTGAATAGATGTCATGATGTCGAACATGGTAGAAACCACTTGATTACCGGTCAATGATGTAAACCGTTAACAAGCGCGAGGGAGATCACTATTAATGTCAATGATCCCCAAGGTACTCTAGTACATTCCAATGAATGCAAATGAATGAGCTGAAGTCGAACATCCATGGAATCATCCAATCAGAGGTCAATGATTTAAACCCATTGTTGGACATGAGGAGGCCTGCCATTGAGGCATGCAGGTCCCAAGGTACTAACTGGTTTCTAAGTCTAGTTCCTGGATAATGTGTTGAAGTTGACAGAAATAGACTCGTCGAAGGAAGGCCTTGATGTATTTCCCATCAACACCACAAAAATAACACAGAGATGTAATTGGTAGATCAAATGAACATAGACTGACACGGGTATTTGAAACAGGATATTTGTGATGGTTGACTCTCGAGGAAGATGCTTCCCTTGAATGCTGAGGCACAACAACATAAACTTGACATGGACCAAAACACGATAATGCAGTGGATACGGTGACTTTCGTCGGGTGACCCAAAGGAGTAAAAGAAACTCAGAGGTTTGGATCAGTGCAGAGGTTTAGTGGATTTAAAATGCATGCAAAGACAAAGGGCCATGTTCAAGGGCGACCGTAAGAGCTACTGGTAGTGTTCTAAAAAAACAGCTCGGCTTGTTTCTTTCAATTTTTCCCCCATCCAGATAGACGAGTACCTCTTTTTAATTTAACGAGCATGAGGAGGGTAACACATGCTCGATATAACTCACCTTCGGTAAGTTCCTCTTCCTTTGTTTAGCGAATTGGAAGAAGTAAGGGTTTGGTCCCGTATGGGCCCTTCAATGTATGATTGTTTAACGAGTCCAGAGAAGGTAAACTCGATGGTTTTTCATATTTAGAGAGTCTGAAAACAACTTAAAGATGACTCCAATGTCGTCCTTTTTCGTAATGTTAGTCTTGCGAGGCTGAAAAAGAGATAAATTAACACTCAAAAGACGCCCTTTCAAACCTTTTCACGAGTGGGAAAGGAAGCAAGATCACTCGACAATATTTTCATGTTTAGAGAGCCTGAAAAGAGCTCAAAGAAGACTCTAAGGGGTTCCTTTTTCGCATATCCATGCGAGTCTGAAAAAGTGATAAAAGTCTACTTGGTTACATTCTCATGTTTTTTCGAGCACGAGAAAGAACAAAGACCAAGCTTGGTATGCCCCTAGCATGAAAGCTAGTGGCTTAACTCCAGAATGTCCATCAAAGGCCGGAGACATGCCCTCCAAGATTCAATTCATTCATCGACTTTGAGGTTTTTACCAAGTTCTCTACTAGATGGAGAAAGAAGATAAGAGTGAATGAAAAGAAGGTTTAAGAGAGGTGATTGTTTCATTTTTAACGAGCTTGACACAAGAAAAGAACTATGCTTAGGGTTTTGGGTTCAATCCCCAGATTGTTGTTCCATTTTTTAATGAGCTTGTTACAAAAAGGAAAACTATGCTCAAGACCTCTATTTCATTCTTTAATGAGCTTGATACAGAGAAGAGAAACTATGCTCCTAGCCTCTGTTTCATTGTTTAACGAGCTTTCTATAGAGAAGAGAAACTGTGCTGGTGACCTCTTCTTGATCATGGCTTCCAAGAAAATAACGCTCTGGAAGGAAACCACATCAAGGGACAAAACTCGGTCATGGATTCCAAGAGATCTTCACTGGATGGAAGAAAATCACTCTGGAAGGAACACATGTCTAGGGTTATGACAGGGGTAAGGAGATCAAGCTCCAATATCCCTACTGAAGAGATCGCCATGTCAACTACTGGATCCAAATCATCGAAAGTTGAAGGCATGGGAGACGATAGAAAATTGACATCAGGAAGGGAGATAATGTGTATATATTTCCGAATTTCTTCACGAGGAGGAAGAAAAGAGGATCGATGATGGTTATCATCTCGAGGCTCGTCAATGTTCAACATTCCCATAATAGATTCATCAGAAGAAAAAATTGGGGAAATGTAGTTGATTGCAGACGACAAGGAACTTAACCGTGATGGCATCGAGTAGCTGTCGGGTGCCAATCGATGTTGGTCATCCGACAAGGGAGAAGTGGATTGGATAGAAATGTATGATGTTTTGGCTGGAATAAGTGGCACAGTGTCACCTAGTGCATCGAATTCCAACAGACTAGGTACAATCCAAGGGTCAGATGATTCCAAAGATTGAAAAGCTGCGACCGAAATCATATTGATGGTGGCAATATGATGTGTAGTCGGTGGAAGTGGTGTAGGGAAGGTACCCATGAGGATAGAATATTTTAGTAAGCCAACACCAATGCTTTCATACGTGATCTTGTGGTCTCCCAAGAAAGGAATGTTGTTGGTAGCAGGAGCGGGAGCATCGGTTGTGCAGAAATCTAACTGATCAACAGTGACAATTTTTACCTGATGAGGAAATTGTACACATCGAAAAACCAACGAGGCAACGATATTCATAGCATAAAACCAACTTATTCCAAGTAACAAGTTGTAATCAAGGGGAGCATTGACCACCTCGACATCAAGAGTGACAGTTTTGCCACCCAATTGGATGGGTAAGGACTGTAAAAGCCCATGGGGATGAAAACCTCACCCATCAAATGCGCGTAACATCGTTGAGGATTTGTTAAGTGTGGGTGACTTTAAAATTTTCCAACATGCTAAAGACATGACACAAGTAGAGGCTCCCTCATACAGAATAGTTCGGTGGATTTGTTGATTGTGAACAACAACATCAACTTGTAAAGTGAGTTGGTGGGAGAGTCGAGACGCATAATTGTCCAGGTTAACCATGATATGGTTGGATGACTCAGGATCAACAGTGCCAATAGTGGCCAAGAGCGTTCTACGTTGACTAGGGCAGTGCTGTAGAACTTCTAACGCAGACATAACACACGGTGCTTGAGCCAAATCTTCAACAATGTTGTAGTTCTAGGTGACACATGAACTAGGATTAAATGTAGATTTACAGATAGTGCTCTTAGGAGGGCGTAAGATAGAGTTGAACATAGGTTTCTCAATATGAAGTGGTCCACATGGAGGATTAACTGATGGAGGACTAACAAAGGACGGTGATGGATCCGGTAAAGTACTGGTACTGTTAGTGCCTTTTCCTTTGTCAGGGTTACCTGGTGTGTCATATGTCTTAGAGAGAGTGTTCAAATTAATCCCATTAAACATATAAATATGTGCACTCGTCGAGGCCTCATCATGAGGATGGCTAGAACTGCCCCCAAGAGAGGGGGTTTGAGAAACCATGGATTGTTGCTGTGGAAAAGGATGAGTAAGCATAGCGGGTTGTGAATTTCCCTGGAAAAGTTTGTACACTTCATTGCGATGTGGACAATCTTGAGTGTAGTGATCATCACCACAGATGATACACGAGAATTTCAGTTTCCGTTGTGGTTTCTTTTCGATAGCAGGTGTTTGAGCTTGATTTTTTGGTTGTTCATTGTTATTAGTATTTTTTGATTTATTTTTTGTCTTCTTCTTACCTCCGAATTGTTGTGAAGGGTCAGATTGAATTGCATTCACCTCAGAGATATGAGTTTGGGGGGAGGTAGAGGAGAGTGTGGTCGACTGGGAAGTAGATTGAGTTTTGACAGAACCGATAACACCGTCCGCATGAGAGGAGGATGACGGCTTGGATGGATCGATATTAGCTTGAGCAACATTCAGGAGAAAATCATACAAAGTACAGATTGTGAATAAACCAAATCTAAGTATTGAGCCCAGGCAATGGTTTCTTCCTTGGTGACCGCGCCACCCATAGTGACATCACAAGCGATCAGGGGTAAAAGTGATTTAGTAAACCATTCCGCCAATAATATGTCAGGAATGATTACCTTGATCATCCTTCGTCATCGTCTCCACTCATGAATATGGTCAGAGATATGCACGAAGTCAGTTTGACGAAGGGAGGTCAAGAGTTCAGTACCCGTCTCGTAGCGAATAGGTAGTTGAAAGTGCATGAGGAAAGACATGGCAAGGGAGTTGAAATCATGAAAAGAAGCACGTGGTAGTTCAATATACCACTTTGTTGCAGAGCCAGAAAGTGTTCGTTGGAAAAGACAGAAACGTATAGAATCATCCATGAGGGAGTTTGATGAACAACACAAATGGAAAGTCATCACATGGGTATTTGGATCTTCGCCAGATTTTCCGTCAAATTTTGGAATATCAGAAGGAATTTTAGCTAGAATAACTGACCAAACCGGTGAATGAAAAATAGGATCATTAGTTAACCGAGACAAGTTTGGGAGATCCAGAGTCACAAGGAAAGGTAGCTGTCAATTAATTTGCAAATGATACTGGTGTGGCATAGGAACACCAGTAGGACCATAAACTGGGTTAGGTGGATAGTTTTAACCAGTAGGTCCTCCTACATACGGTTGTTGCTGACCAAGCTAAACAGGATTCGATGATGGTTGAGAAACATTTGCATAACCCGGTGGGTTCTGAGCATTATAAGTTGGGTGATTTGCTTGCCCAGAAAGATGATGAACATTGTTCCCTTGAGGAGGGCAAGGAGTATATCCTAGAGGTGGATACACATTAGACCTGTGGGGAGGATAATTTTGTTGTCCTTGAGGACTCCAGGTGGTGTTTGGGATGCCGCTTGGATAAGATTGTCCATAAGACGGTCCAGAAAGAACAAGATTTTCCACTCCTCCTTGTGGGTTATGATATGAGTTCCCCCCAACATGGGGTTGGGTAAATGTGCCTCCGAAAGATACTCCCTAGTATTGTGAAGGGTTTCTAGCAGATGAAGGTTTCCCCCTTGCCAACGGTGGATTAACGATTGGGGTATGACTGGCAAAGGGAGGTTTCCCTCTGGGAAGAATGTGAAAAGGGGGTTGTCCCCCGGGAGGGGTAGGCCCACCATAGGATGATGGTATTCTAGGAGGGATAGGTCCGCTAGATGGTGGTTTCCCTCCATTCAGTTGTATTTGATTGGAAAGGGTCTACATTCTCGGGTGAAAAGATGTCCCAGCAGGATCGTGTGGAACACGCGGAGCTGTAGAGTGAAAGTTTGTAAAAGTGGGGGTAGGGATTGAAGTGCCTTGGGAATGAGTAGAGGTGATGAGTCCAACATTAGGATAGACTTGTGCTAATGCAAAAATAGGGTTAATGACCTGATTGATGGAGTGATTCATAGTTTGACCAGATGGCCCACTTTCAACAGGAGGGTCATGAAGATTAAAGGGTTGTCTAAATGATTCAAAATGCTCATAGAGATCGCATCTTGATGAAGTCCTCCATATAGAATGAGAAGGTGTGGGATTTGTATCTACTGTAGTGGTAGGATGGACATGAGTCCTATACTCATCACCAAAGGTTGGTTCTGTGGATCCCATATATTTCGGTAAAATATCTCTTAGGTAACTGTGGGACCTCTTCATTTATGACATTCCCAAGGGAGTCTAAATGAAGAAAAAGTGGTTTGAGAGGGGTTACCGACAAGTATGTAGTGTGAGGAGTGGGATTCTCAACTGTAACCAAAGCACCTTCTGAATTGTCTAATGGAGGATCAACAACACTCCCAATGTTAGATTGATTTTCTACCTCTCCATGATAGTTGTCTTCTGGAGGGTTAGGATGTAAGGTTTGGTAGCCTTCTGGAGGCAACCCTTGCATCCTACGTGATCGTCAAAGACCTTTATCATCTACAGTCTCAATTTTGGATAATAACAGTACACACTAAAAATCTAGGGCCAAGCTAACAAAAAGAAACAACATACGCTAATAAAATTTAGGAATCATACCTAAGCAAACAAGACTTCTCTCGATGATCATACTAGTTGGTGATGAAATCCAACGTCACTTGATCAAGTCAAGAAGGGGCTAGGATATGGTGGAATAGTTACAATGGTGACCTGCTTAACGGATTTTCACCTTGGTGCAAGCTTCCACGCAGTAATTGTGGATTTACCCTCCAAGGAGCCCGAGTGAGTTTGACCAATGTATGTCCCAGGTACAGTGAGACTTCCCTTTATTGTCACCTTGTGTAAGTACCTAATGATTACAAAAACTAAGGACACCAAATCGTAGTCAGCCCCTGGGCGGGTACAGTCGACAGTCCGATCCGAATGTATGGGCAGGATAACAAGTCCAAAATCAACTCGAGAGGCTCCCACACATAATCATGGGTATACCCTCAAGTGACCCCCAATATACGATCTGACCACTACAAACTATTGAACCACGGAGGGATAATCTACGTAACTCACCCGAATGTAACCTCGTGCGAAACCCCTGTGTGAGAGGGGGATCCTAGAAAGCCTATATGACAATTGGATTTGAATCTACCTATCTCAAGATGCTAATGTTTGTTTTGAAAACTTTGGATAGTTGTACTCACAGCCTAATCCAAAGTGCTAATCCTAGTCTAATGTTGGTGGAAGATCCTAAAAACAAAAATGTTCTAGATAATTTTTAATTAGCGTTGATTTTATAGCTATTCTTTACTCAAAGGGTGTATGACAATGAAACTAATGGTATGATGACTCTGTTAGCGTCAGAAGTCACTCCTGGATTGCTTGTAGGAGCAGAGCCCGACGCCCATCAGTTTTATGTCATGATAGATTTTAATGGGTGATCAAATGGGTAGAGACTTGGGGAGATATCACTCTAACTTGGGGACTGGGTCTGGTATGTAAGGAACAAAGGAGGTCTTGATCTAACTTCAGTCAATGATTTGCTTAAAATATGAATAGGTGGAAGACTTGGTAAGAAGAGTGAGCAAACTACCTCGAGCAATAGGGTTTTCAACAATTTGCAGAAGAAAGACTCTGAATGCAAGATCCTCTTGGTTTAGGGTTTCAAGAAACTGAAAGGGGGACTCGACTGGATTCTCCAATTCCAAGTCATTCAGTGCTAAGAAAATCACAAGGATCGATTAGAAACAATGCAACTGTTACAGTGATCCAATCTACATCATCCTATAATAGTTACAACTCGACTAGATTCTCCAATTCTGAGCTACTCTAATAAACAAAGACGTGAAAGAAACTGACATTCATAAGGAAAGAAGTCTCAAGAGTCCATGCATAACCAGAATAACAGTGATTCATTAAATTTTTACACCCCGGGAGCCTCGCTCAACCATCGATCCCTTACAAAAATGGAAAAATTGCCTACATATACTAAAAAAGAAACTAGCAGCGAAACCAAGACACTGCATTAAAAATATTGCATCTACATGCCCACTAACAATCTGCACATGCAAACTCTGGCAGATCGTGCACCTATGGAAAATGCAATCGAACTCCTGACCGTCCTGTGGGTGAACCGACGTGCTTTTAATTCATTGCCGGACTTTCCCTTTATGGCGGAGATGATGCCTAACCACTTTCAACAACTGCAATAACTTCCCTCTTGGGATCAGGAATGGTTCTGGTCAACTCTGCCTTTTGGGGACGTGGAGTTCTTTTCGAGGGGCCACCTGGACCAGCATAATGGTTCATGGGATGAGAGGTGGAATATGTGGCATACTCGACGAGGATGCTGTAGGTGCCAGTATGGTGAAGGTGAGGCGGGGGGAAAAGGGGTGCTTTCGTGGAAGTGATACGGGGACATGAGACAGCGAATGGAGGGAGGTGCTGAGGTAGAGGTGACTGGGAAAAAGGGACACATGGCAGGCGGTGAGGACTTAGGACCAGTATATTCGTGCCACGTACAGATAGGGGGCCTGCTAGAGTGAAATTCCATTCCAGACCCCCCCCCCCCCNATTAAAGGTAGAACTGATGGGGGGGTCAAGAATCCAATATAGACTGTAGATCTAAACGCTGAGACTTGGGATGTCCAGATGTGTGCATACATTATCTTCGATTCCAGACCCCCCCCTCTCGTTAAAGTCAGAATGATGGAGGGGGGTGTGGAATGGAACCTCGTCTGTGAATTTGAGTGCATGGATTACGACCATCTAGATCTGCGCCCTCTTTAAATTAAATTTGCCTAAGCCTTACTGATGGATGAACGAATGAGATGACCTCGATGCTTTCAACATGAAAATCCCAAAGGGCCCCACTCATGGCTCAACTATTGTGCCGTGTGTCCTTCAGATGGACGATCCTGATTCTTTCGGGATTTCTGGCACCGGGGGTTCACGATGCAACGTTTCTCAAAATCCCGATTGACCAAACCACGAAAGCACGGATGTATGCTGCATGTCCTCCAGAGGAATGGTCGAGATGGCATTTGATGTTAGAAGAGGGCTGCCTCCATTATCAGGCTCACTTGACGTGACCGGGTGCTAGGACCATAGGCTTAGCTTCAAAGGCGCTTATCGACGTTTTGGGGTTCGGGGTTTTCAGATGTAAAAAGACGTGAAACCCTCACCCTTCGAACTCCCGAATGCCGAAATGCCAACGTGACTAGATCTTGCGCCATGCATCCTTTGGATGGATGACTAATATCCTTTCTTGCATGTAATATAGACGCTACCTATCGTGCTAATCCTGGCGCAACTCTGCTAACCGCGATTTCCTGCCGTCTGTCGATCTACTTTTATAGATGAATCCGGGCCGTTGACAATGTAATTTCACCCTCTCACTTGATTTTTAGCCTGAAATGGGGCTTTACGTGCTACGCTTGGGCGTTCTTCGTGCAACCTGTAGACTTGGATGCTCTCAGGCCCAAGACAATAAATGTCGCTAACATTAGGCTCCATGGGGGATATATTCATCCCTGTGATGCTCTAAGGACTCTTTTTTCAGATCTAGTGCCTTACTGTTGGGCTATGGAGTCATTTATTAAGCCGAAAATAGAAAACAATATTTACAAAACAAAAGAAGCCGCCTGCGGCTTACAAAAAACATTTTTTTAAGAAATGCCCATTTACTGGGCCATCAAAAACTTCTTCGCCTTTCAAATCCTGCAACCTGTAAGTGTTGTTTGAAAATACCTCAGAGATCTTGAGAGGCCCAAACTAGAGGGCATCAAACTTACTGTGTTTTCCCCTATCTTGCCTGGGTGCATCCCATTTGAGCACCAGATCACCCAGCTCGAAATCTTTCTTTCTGCTCTTCCTGTCAAAGGTTTGCTTGATCTTCTGCTGATGATGGTAGGCCCTGTTAATGGCTTGTTCTCTGATCTGTTGTACTTCCACCATCTGATGAATCCTTCTGACCATATGGTCAGGCTCTCCTTCAAGGTCCTAGAGGAATTTCGCCATAGATAAAGCGAGTTGAGTAGGGAAAACAACCTCTGTTCCATAAACAAGTTGGAAAGGTGAGATGCCCAGGGACTTCTTTGTTGTCACCCGGTCGACCCATAGAGAAAATTTGAGCTTTGAATCCCAAGCCCTTTTATTGTCTTCCAATAATTTTTTAATGAGCTTGATCAAAATTTTATTGGAAGACTCCGCCAGTCCATTTCCTTGAGGATAATAGGAAGTAGAGTGGATCAGCGAAATCTCAAACTGTTCACAGAACTTGACTAGAGGCTCAGACCTTAAAGAGGCGGCATTGTCGGTGACGATTTTGCTGGGACAGCCAAATCTGGCTATGATATCCTCCAGGAAGCTGATAATTACTTTGTGAGAAGTACTCCTGGTAGTGGTAGCTTCTATCCGCTTGGTGAAATAGTCTGTTGCAGTCAGGATCCATCTGTGTTGACCACTTGAGGGAGGATGAATTTCTCCAATGAAGTCCAACCCCCATTGCTGAAAAGGTGCTGAAGCTACTATAGGCTTTAATGGAAGCGATTTGAGCTGTTGTTTTCCTGAGAACTTTTGGCATTTGATGCAAGCTCTGATTTCTCTGCAGACATCAACGAATAAAGTAGGCTAGTAATATCCAGCCTTGAGGATATTATGAGCTGTGGTCTTCCAGAAATGATGCCCCCCGCAAAGGCCATTATGGAAATCAAACATAACCTTCTGGGCTTCTTGCAGGTCCAGGCATCTTAAAAATACCCCTAGAGGGTCTTTCCAGTACAAGGCTTGGTCAATGAGGCAATATCTGACCGCCTTGAGCTTTAAAGCTCTTGCCTTGCTTTTTCCCATTCCATCAGGAGGCTTCAATTCTTGCAAAAAGTACAAGATATCCTTGTACCAGGTGCATGCTGTTAGTGATAAGGCACCCTGATAATTCTTATTGGACGACTCAGCTTGCGGATTTTCTGAACAAACATTGATGAAGCTAATCCCCAAGGCTTTGCAATTGGATTCAGCCAGCAGCTTGGCTAAACCCTGCCCCTTTATCAACTTGGTGGGCTTAATCTCCATATCAAACTCTAGGATCTTGGCAATCCACTTACCTCTTCTCCCATCTATGTCGGGCTGTACAAGGATGTCCTTCACAGAGGCTGAAGGAACGTATGCGGTCACTTTTTAGTGTAGGACATAGACTCTGAAAGCTTTGAGAGATTTCAATAAGGCATAGGCCTAGTTTTCCATGATTTCATACCTGATCTCTGCATCTCTTAATGCCTTTCTAAATAAGGCAATGGGTTGTTCTCACCCTTCCTCATTTTTCTACAACAAGATCACTGCTACTGTATCAAAAGAAGCAAAAGAGAAAATTAGGAACTCTTTGGAATAGTTAGGACTGATCAACACAGGTGCCTCAGTCAATGCCCTTTTTATTTGGATAAAAGATTCCCTGGGTTCAACGGTCCATTTCAATTCATTTCCCTTCCTGAGAATGGCTGTGATGTGTTTCACCAACTCAGCAAAATTTGAGACGAATTTCCTCAAGAAATTAATCTTCCCCCAAAAGGCCTGAACTTCCTTCTTGGATCTAGGAAGTGATAGGGTTTGAATTGCCTCTACCCTGCTAGGATCAATCCTCACTCCTTCTGCTGATACTATATGGCCTAATAGCTTCCCCTCCTTCATAGCAAACAAATATTTCCTGGGGTTTAAGGATAGGCCAAACCTCCGACACTTCAAATTTTTTTTTCTCAGATGAGAGCAATGCTCTCTGCCAGACCTGGAGAAGACTGTTATGTCATCCAGATAGATCACCACAAACTTATCTTTCTCCCCGATGAAGGCTATGTCCATGGCTCACTGAAATATTTCCCCTGCATTCATCAATCCAAAAGACATTTTGGCATACATGAATGTGCCCCAAGGAGTGGTGAAGGCCATTTTTTCTCTGTCCTCAGGTATGACTGATATCTAATTATAGCCAGAAGAACCATCAATCATGGATATCCTAGATGCACCAGTTACCCTCTGCAGTATTTGTTCAATGTTGGGCAGGGGATAATTGTCTTTCCTTGAGCTCCTGTTCAGGTTCCTGAAATCAACACAGAGTCTGATTTATCCACTTTTCTTCCTTACTAGGACCAAATTGGCCACCCATTCAGAATATCTCAAGGGGACGATGATTTGGGCATCTAGCAATTTCTTCACTTCTTTCTCCATGACAGGTAGCAACATGGGATTTATTTGTCTCAGCTTCTGCCTGAATGGCTTAGCCTCTTCTTTTAGTGGGATCTTGTGCTCAATGACAGATGTGTCATAAGTCTTGAGGTCTTCATAGGCCCATGCAAACACATCAACGAATTCCTTTAATAACTCAGTATATTCCGCCCTCTGTTCATTGGTCAGGCTACTTGATAATTTGACAAACTTAGGCTCCTCCTGTGTGCCAATGTTGCATCCGACTGTATCAACATCTTTATTTGAAACACCACCCTTTACTGCCACATCATTCTTGTCGAACAGTCTTTCTAAAGGGACTATTCCCCTTGGAATGTGATTGCTAGGCAACTGAATAATCTGGTGATTAACAATTTTATTCAAGAATACCTTAGAGGGAGGGTCACCTTCGGGATCATGATCCTGATCAATTTGTAATGCAGAAAACTCATCGATGGACTGAAGAAATTTTTTGATTTCAAGATTGTCCTCGAATACCTCCTAATGCTTTACATTGTCTGGGATGGATGGCCTGTATCTTATTTTGACCTCACCATGGATATTTGGCGGCAGAGGGATCTTGAACAGACTAGCCGAGACCACTAAGGAGTCGGCCAAGGTATTCTCTTCCCTTGGGACAAAAGTAATGTTGAAAGCTGAGAAGAAATTATCAATCAGGTCCCATACCTCGTTTCTATAACTCTTGAGCTGAGGATGCTTGGCCCGATAAACATTCCTGACCTGTTGGATTATCAATTCCGCATCTCTGAACATTGCCATCTCTTTAATTCCCATTTCTTTTGCAACCCTCATACCCAGAACAAGAGCTTCGTATTCTGCCACATTGTTGGTAGTTTCAAATTCCAGCTTGTATGACATGGATATGGTCTCTTGACATGGCGATATGAAAATCACTCCAGCGCCTACGCCTATATTGGAGGAAGCTCCGTCAAAGAACATCTTCCAAACAGAGGTGGTTGGAGGAGGTATTTTTTGATTAAGAATGGGCTACTCTCTGATCTGTAAAGGGACCTTAGGAGTTCCAGTGATATGTAACAAACTAGACCCTAAATCAGTGTCAAGTGCAAAGATGGGGTGATTAGTGGGGTTTGCTTCATCACTGACAATATAGGCTAGCTGGGCTTCTCTATACAACCTCCTATGTTCCCCTCCAAAGACTAGAATGGTGGCATATGTGAGATCCATCTGCAATGTTCCTCCAAGTCTTTTAATCCAAGACCTTGACAACAACATGCCAAACTTGGGGGGAACGTCAGCTACCACAATATCCATGAACACACTCTTCATGGGCAGCTGAAACAAAGAAACCAACAGGTCTTTGATGACTCCCAGACACTGCACTCTCCTTGAATCAAAAGAGTACAAATCATGATAGGCATTTGTCACTTCCAATCCCATCTCTTCCATGACAATTTTGGGCATAAGGTTGTGGGAAGCTCCTGAATCCATGAGGAAATTATGCAACACTTTATCATGTATGTTCAGGGAGGTATAGAAGGGAGGGGATGGATCATCTCTGTCTTCTACCATGGGACCTAGGATGACTGCTGGTTTCTCATCTTGAAGGTTCACTGAGTCGGAGGGAGGCTAGGGGGACTCAAATTCTAGCAGCTTGGAGAGGGACCTTTTGAAGTCTTCATTTTTAACTAGCTCAGAGAGGGGGACGAGAATTCTGATCTTTTGAATTTCATGCTCAAAATTAAAGGAGGAAATAGGCTTAGGAGCTTCCCTTACCTCAGAGACAGGTTCTTTGACTGTCGGCGAAACATTCTGAGCTTTCTTTTCTTTAGTAGTGGTTGTTGCAGACTTAGTGGGCCTTTCTGCTATGAGGGGCTGGTCTTGGCTATCAAAGTCTCCTTCTTTCTTTCTTGACCTAAGATGGTATCTATTAGAGGTGTGACCAGCCTTTTCTCCTTTACCTAACTCATGAATTTGAATGTTCGTCAGGGATTCTTCATATGCAGACTGAGTCAAATGGGGAAAAGGAGGAGCTTCTTCAACACAGTGAATTTCATGGTCAAACTCATCTATCTCCTCCCCTCCCTCATGAGTAACCAGGTTATTTTGGAGAGGGGTTTGGATCCTTTGATCTTCCCTGTCTTTCCCCTTTGGTTCCCTTGGGAAGGCCTGTGGTCCATTGTTATTAGGTCTCCTGAAACCTCTACCATTAGCATTCTGGGGATTTCTGTACATGGGCTTCCCTTCTAACTCCCATCTTTCCATTCTGGCAGAAAGTGATTTTAGTACTCTAGTTGTCTCATCTGTCTGAAGGGGCAGGGGAGAAGGACTGGATGAGGAGGCTTCAAGCCTTTTCCTGGGCATGTTCTTATCAGTAGTGTTTCTGAGTTGGTTAACCAATATGTTAGATTCTACCTCCACGGCTGCATCCTGCATGTGGCCCAGAGTAGTGGCTCTTCTCTCCCTTAGCAGTAGGCAGAAATTAGGATCAAAAGCACTGGTGTAAGTGATCTTAGACGAGGCTTCTGAGGGCTTTATCTCAACGAGGATTTTATTATACATTTTATTAAATCTCTTAGAGAAGTCAGAGACAGACTCTCCTTGTTTTCTCTTCAAATACCAAACTCTGTCATGTAATACATGAAGTCTTTTTTATCTCCCCACTATCTCAAAAAGGTGTTATCCAAAGCTTTGATCCCATCGATAGATCCAGGGGGTAGGGCCTTAAACCATTTTCTAGCCTCTCCTTGGAGACTATGGAAAAAAATTCTCATCCATACGTTTGCGTGCATGATAACATTATCATCCATGAAAGTGTAAAAGGCTTCTAGGTGTTCTTCTGCAGTTATGTCCCCCTCGCCTGTAAACTTGGGAAGCTGCTTAAGGTATCCATCTGTTGGGAGGGCATTGAGAGGCTGTGGTAAGACAAGAGGAGCATACCTAGTAGCTATTATAACCTCAATTCTGGTCATTGGGGGATTTTCTCCTGCCATGGGAATATTAGGTGGAGGAGAACTTGGAGGAGAAGGAGCTCGAGAAGGGGATACTGGGAATGAGCCTCTAAGTGGAATGGGAAAGAAAAGGGGCTTTAGGGAGAAGGCTAACGGGTTTAATTTGGTGGACGCTCCTCTTTGTGTAGAAGTGGCAATAGTAACAAGAGGAGGAGTGGTAACGCTAGGAGTGGGGAAATCTTATGTGGTCTTAGGTCTACACCTAGGTACAACTTCAGGGGAGAGGGGAGTGACAAGGATTTCTCCCTCCAATCCTAGAAAAAGGGGGGAAAACTCAACAGGGACACTCCCGAAATTTAGGAAACGGGAAACTTCAGAAAAGGTCTGTTAAGAAACTGAGGAGGAGAAATAGGAGTTCCTACAGAAGGAGATGGCGGATTACCTGGTTCGGTGGCAGAAGCTTCTCCTTCAGAGGCCTTTCCTTTTCTGAGAACCACCTCTGAATCAGTTTTTGGTGTAGCTAGAGGCAGCTATGGATGGGACCATGTGTGTCTGCCTCTGAAAGCCACAATTAACACGACAGGTTCGCCACAGTGGAGTCGTCACAATGGAGTTGTTAGGTGCGTAGTAGAAATCTTCAAAGGTTCTGATACCTGATGCACCTTTAGAATCAAAGGCTCAATGTCATTCAATCTTGGGGAAAATTTTCAACTTTGTCCCTGGCAACGACGCCATAAAATGTTAGCGTCAGAAGTCACTATTGGATTGCTTGCAGGAGCAGAGCCCGACGCCCATCAGTTTTATGTCAGGATAGATTTTAATGGGTGATCAAATGGGTAGAGACTCGGGGAGATATCACTCTAACTCAGGGAATGGGTCTGGTATGTAAGGAACAAAGGAGGTCTTGATCTAACTTCAGTCAGTGAGTTGCTTAAAAGATGAACAGGTGGAATACTTGGTAAGAAGAGTGAGCAAACTACCTCGGGCAACAGGCTTTTCAGCAGTTTGCAGAAGAAAGACTCTGAATGCAAGATCCTCTTGGTTCAGGGTTTCAAGAAACTGAAAGGGGGACTTGAATGGATTCTCCAATTCCAAGTTGTTCAGTGCTAAGAAAATCACAAGGAATGATTAGAAACAATGCAACTGTTACAGTGATCCAATCTACATCATCCTATAATAGTTACAACTCGACTGGATTCTCCAATTTCGAGGTGCTCTAACACAGTGTAAACAAAGACGTGAAAGAAACTGACATTCATAAGGCAAGAAGTCTCAAGAGTCCATGCATAACCAGAATAATAGTGCTTCATTAAAGTTTTACACCCCGGGAGCCTCGCTCAACCATCGATCCCTTACAAAAATGGAAAAATTGCCTACATATACTCAAAAAGAAACTAGCAGCGAAACCAAGACACTGCATTAAAAATATTGCGTCTGCATGCCCACTGACAATCTGCACATGAAGACTCTGGTGGATTGTGCACCTATGGAAAACACAATCGAACTCCTGACCGTCCTGTGGGTGAACCGACATGCTTTTAATTCGTCGCTAGACTTTCCCTTTATGGTGGAGATGATGTCTAACCACCTCCAACAACTGCAATAACTGCCCTCTTGGGATCAGGAATGGTTCTGGTCAACTCTGCCTTTTAGGGATGTGGAGGTATTTTCGAGGGGCCACCTGGACCAGCAGAATGGTTCATAGGATGAGAGGTGGAAGATGTGGCATACTCGACGAGGATGCTGTAGGTGCCAGTATGGTGAAGGTGAGGCGGGGGGAAAAGGGGTGCTTTCATGGAAGTGATATGGGGACAGGAGACAACGAATGGAGGGAGGTGCTGAGGTAGAGGTGACTGGGTGAAAGGGACACATGGCAGGTGGTGAGGACTTAGGACTAGTATATTCGTGCCACGTACAGATAGGGGGCCTGCTAGAGTGAAATTCCATTTCGGACCCCCCCCTCCATTAAAGGCAAAACCGATGGGGGGTCCGGAATCCAATATAGACCATAGATCTAAATGCCAAGACTTGGGCCATCTAGATGTGCGCATACATTATCTCTGATTCCGGACCCCCCCCTCTCGTTAAAGTCAGAATTACGGAGGGGGTGCGGAATGGAACCTCGTCCATGAATTTGAGTGTCTGGATTACGACCGTCCAGATATGCGCCCTCTTTAAATTAAATTTGCCTGAGCCTTGCTGATGGATGAACAACTGAGATGACCTCGACGCTTTCAACATGAAAATCCCAAAGGGCCCCACTCGTGGCTCAACTATTGTGCCGTGTGTCCTTCAGATGGATGGTCCCGATTCTTTCGAGATTTCTGGCACTGGGGGTTCACGATGCAACGTTTCTCAAAATCCCAATTGACCAAACCGCGAAAGCACGGATGTACGCCATGTGTCCTCCAGAGGAACGGTTGAGATGGCATTTGATGTTAGAAGAGGGCTGCCTCCATTATCAGGCTCGCTTGACGTGACCGGGTGCTAGGACCATAGGCTTAGCTTCAAAGGCTCTTATCCCCGTTTTAGGGTTCGGTGTTTTGAAATGTAAAAAGATGTGAAACCCTCACCCATCGAACTCCTGAATGATGAAATGCTGACATGACTAGATCTTGCGCCACGCGTCATTTGGATGGATGATTGATATCCTTTCTTGCATGTAATATATACGCTACCTATCACGCTAATCCTAGCGCAACTCCGCTAACCGTGATTTTCCGCCATCCGTCGATCTGATTTTATAGATGAATCCGGGCCGTTGACAACGTAATTTCACCCGCTCACTTGATTTTTAGCCTGAAATGGGGCTTTACGTGCTACGCTTGGGCGTTCTTCGTGCAACCTGCAGACCTGGATGCTCTCAGGCCCAAGACAAGAAATGTCGCTAACAGACTCAATTCCCAAAAATGCATAAGAAGATGATAAGCAATTATTTCTTTCGATGAATGGCTATTTAAGGGAAAGAGAGAAGTTTTCACTATCAAACACTAATATGCAATGTCCTCAATCAATTTGTTTCTCATTCAAATCCGATGCAATGCTAAAAATTTCAGAAATGCCTTCTAATATCCAAACCAATCAATAAAATATGTCATTTTTCTTATATGTGAATGATAATCAGACGTAATACTTCTAAATGTCAATCAGACTTCAGGATTAAACAATAAGAAGAAAACCTCACACAAAACAAAAAATACACTCTCGTTGTGAATAAACAAGAAAGACAAAAATGACCAAATTTGCGAACAAGAACCAAGAAAAACCTAAAAAAAAAGAGAAATGATGGAAAGTTGACCTCAAAGATCAAATGAAAAGGTTCACAGACCTTTGGATTTCCTCACAAAATTTTCCACTCAGTCAGATAAAGGAGAAGAAAACAAGTTAACTCTAGGTCAACAAAGACAAAGAGTGACTTCAAGGCAAGGAAATAAAATGCCAAATTCCCAAACAAAAGAGGATGAATTCTCAGAAATAAGGGTGTTTGAAAGCCAATATCAAGATGGATTGAGAGAATGGGACCTTGAGCAAAATCCAAAACCAAGAAATAGCTTCAGAAGATGAAAATTCTGGAGAATTTCTCACAAAAATGGGGTAGCGCTCTGGTGTAAGGGCCACTATAGCATTCCAATGCTCTATGTAATGCTATGAGGGAGTGATAGTGATCTAACAACAATAGGAGGGGAACGCTCTGCTCCAAAAACTCAGAAAAATCCCCAAAACTCAAAAAATCAAGGAAATTCAGTCAATCAGGGTGATCTTGATGACATAAAGAGGAAATCAAACAAACCTAAGAATAAAAAAGACAATGTGGAGAAGATCAAATCAGTGGGCAAAGGGCCAAAACAATATTTGGGAATGGAAACAAAAATTTGATCTCCTCGCCAGTGGAGTCACCAATTTTTGTTGTAGGTGAATCCCCCTGTGGACAAGTGGATTCCCTCTTGGTCTCTAGACTCCTAAGGCCAAGACAGAAAAGTGCTTAACATAGACACTGACTTCCTTATAGATCTAATCAAGCTAATGAATGAAATAGAAGGAGAAATATATGTACCTTATTAGCGACGTTTGTCCTTGCAAAGTCCTGGTTGAGTTTTGATCCCGAGCTCCTTGATAGGTCCCGTGGGACAAACAAAGATACAATGGACTTCCTACTCTACTGTGATTAACTCAATCATAGATCCATCTACTGTAGAAAAACTCATATGGAACAAGAATAAGTTTGAAAGAAACAGGCCAAGCATTGATTATTAATGAGAACAAGTAAAAGTACTTACAATCCTTTGAATGAAGGTGCAATAGCTTCTTCCAGTTCTCCTTGTCCAACCCCTTTGCTCATATAATATCCACTGATTTCTTTGATGACATTTCACTCATGAGATCATAAGTTTGATGTAATTCTCAATCTCCATTATACATTTCACCATGAGAAGGCCTCCTTATATAACCTTGGAGAGGTCCAACCACTTGAGAGATATTTTGGATAAATTGAGGATTCCTCTCCTTTAGTTGAGAATCTTCCCTAAGATCATGCCTTGACCATCTATTCGAATCCAAATACCTTCAGGAATTGAGGGATTCTTCCCTTATTTGCCTCAAAAAACCCAAAATTTGCTAAAAAAAGGGTAGCGCTCCCCCAAAAGGGTGCACAGGGCACTCAAACACTCCCCCAAAGAGGCTTAGGGAGCACCAACACTCCCTGATAGTGGGTAGGAGAGCGCTCATCTCCAAAATTCATTTTTTAGTGGTTCGTCTTGTGTCAAAAGGTTTGGGGTGTCTTAAGTGTCTTTGTGATGTCATTAGAGGCACGACATAGGCAAGATGACAGTATGATGTTTTTAACACTTGCAACACTTGTAGTCAAGATGCGACACTTGTGGACAAGATGCGACACTTACAACACTTGTAATGATGACACTTGCGACACTATCAAAGTGAGTAATTTTGAGGTGTAACAAAGTCCATTGTAACTTTGGTGGTTGACTCAGTGATTTATCGCATGTGGTTTGTGTTATCCTTTAATTTATCAACTAGTTCTTTAATTATGAGATTTTTTCCCATCTCTTCTAATGAGGGGAGTCAACCTCTCTTGATCAAACCTTGTACCGCTTTGTGAAACCAAGAGAATATAACCATTAAACTAGTTGTTTCTCTGTCAACCCTTTTCCCAGCTTGTTGACAATGCCCCAATGCATAAAGGTCTATTTTTATTTATGTTCTTGAAGTGAAAAGGAGCTCGACTGACATGTCATGGTTTTTGCAATCCACCTATCGATATCATTTATACCCTATTGGATAGTGTTGAAATGTGTATTCTTGGTATGTACTCTACTATGTTGATCAATGATGGTGGAAAGTATTTGTTGAAACAAGTGCAGTTGGGCACACATGTCAATGATCACCACTTCTAGTTCTGTTCTAACCTTCTCTACACTAGCTTTGAAGCTTTGCAGTTTGTCCTTATCAAAATTTACCTATTGGATCTATTTCTATAGTTCTTTGATCCTTGCTTCCTTTTTCAGATTTTGCCGGCATAAATTCTAGATGCTATCTTTCGTGGAGTTCATGAAAGTGAAACCAACGGAGGATATGGAGATTGGGTCTTCACTTACATTTTTTATTATAGGGTTATGTGTAAGAATTGAAATTGTATTCCCCCTATCACCTATGCTTTCTTCACTTTCTCTTGTACAATCCTTCCCAACACTTTGTCATATGTGAATTTATTTAAATTGGGAACTTCATTTTCCTTGAACAGGGTGTGAAACCCCAGAGATAGCCCACCGAATGGGTTGTGATGGCGGGAACCTGCTGTGAATACCTCTAGGATATTGGTGTCCATTAGGGTCTCTCATTCTTTCTAGTTTCTTCCTCCT
Organism: Picea engelmannii; assembly: GCA_009831015.1. Lineage (NCBI taxonomy): Eukaryota > Viridiplantae > Streptophyta > Pinopsida > Pinales > Pinaceae > Picea > Picea engelmannii. The sequence goes on from ML798179.1 coordinate 142,646, forward strand.
CCTTGTGTTCTTCTTCTTCAGCTACTTTATTTAAAACTTCCTTAGCTTCCCTTTGTGTTGCCTATGTCACTTCTACTGCATTTGTTTTCACCTTTTTGGCTGCTGCCTTTTGTTCAAATTCTTTCTAGGCAGTTGCCTTTGCTTCCGCTTCCACTGTAGATATTATTGCATCGAGTTTAGCCTTGTCTTTATCGTCTTCATAAATATTCCTCTTCTTCTCAGAATCATCATTCTTCTTCTTTTAGACCTTTTATTTATTCCTCCTTTTCTTGTCTTCTATTGTTTCTTCTTCCTCTGCAAATCTTGAATGCATAGACATAGTTGTGACAAATGTCCTTTCTGCTACCTCTTCTTCTTTCCTTTTGGCATCTTCTCTTTCCTTTTATTCATCGACAATCCTTTTGATGGGCTTACTGCATATTTTGAATATGACTTCATCGTAGGTCCTCGCACCGCAATGTAATTATCCTTTTTCCCAAACCTATGATGTGTATTCCCAAGGCACACTGATCTTGTTGAATTTTTCTTTGATGACCTTGTTCAGGTTATGCCTTCTAAACTTTCTTCCTCGAAGTAGTATACAAATAATGTATGTACTTCTTCTTGGGCCTGATTTGTGTTTACAAAGGAGTAGGTGCCAATTTATAATGGGAGTGGAGGCCATATAGCCTTCTTATACCGGTAAAGTATTACTCCGACTCCGTTGATCACTGTTTTATAAGATACTTCCTGAAGCACTAGTTTGTTTGGTACAATATGAGGAAGTAGATGTGGGGATTTCATAGCTCTGTATACCTTGATATAAGTGTCATGTTCCATCAAGTACCAATCCTTGATTATTTTGATGATGGCTAATTATTTTTCAATCATACACGACGTTGGTGTGCAAAAGATCAACTCATACAACATAGCTAAGAAGTGCTCATAGATATTTTGGTACTATGTTCTATACTTGTGATACTAGAGCTCTTTGTAATATATGTGAATGGTCGGGTCCTTCGACTACCATGCCCAAGCCATATTTGGGTATTGGTGGGCTATGCACATGATGTCTATGAGGTACAAAGACATGGAAATTCAAAAGGTCTCAGGAGAGGCTTCTACAACTACTGTGATGTCTTATACTAGGTTTGTTGATAGGATGTCATCTCAATTGAACAATGATTCTTTTTCTGCACAATAGTAAATTGATGGAATATATGATAGGGGAAATTTGGAGGCATCCATCTCTCCGTACAACCTACATAACATGTCCACCATGTATTGATAAGGATTTTTTAGTGTGGTCGTAGGGTATTCACTAGTGGGTTTGAGCTTGAACTACTTATTTGGCTTGTTCTAGATGTGGCATAGATCTTTGGATATATGCTTGAACTCACCAAGGAGTTCACTGTCTAGATTCTTGGTCCCCTTATCCAGATGATAACACTTGGCTAGGTCTTTAGGTCGAAATGAGGCTAGAGGTTTTGTTGGATAGTTGTATGTCATTGATGTCAATGAATATTGGATGATGTCAACTGATGTGATGGGTATATTTGGAGAAGTCTCCAAAGTGGTTCCCTTATTGCGTAGCTCTAAGTATGGCCTTCACAGGAATACATTTTGAAGAAGTCTACAAGAAAACCCCTAAGTATGGATAAGGATCCCATACTTGATCATGGAATTTGGTCATGAAGGATGAAGTAAATTAAGGTAACTCATTCAGGGATGGATAGTACTCATTGTATTGTTTCTAGTGATATGTGGAACACCATGTAGTTCCTCATGATTAGGGAGACATGGTCTTGTAAATTTGGACGCCCCGAAGAGTGGAAAAGAAGCTCCTAGTTTGTTATAAGTCTTGGTCAAAGGGATAAATTTTTTGTAACAAGAAAAATCTAGAAGCCCTAATTTACAGAAAGGAGTTACCTAGTAGAAGTATATAAACACCTCAATGAGTCATTTACAAATACACTCACACACTCATTCATTGATTATCTATCTTGTGAACTAGTGATATTTTGCTAAGGTTGTGAGGACATTTTTTTGAGATAGCAAAGGAAGGTTGAAGGAGAAAGTATTGGGGTTGCAACAAACCATAGTTTTTGAGGTATCCGCAGGTTGCAGTTCAGAAGAGAAAAAATTTAAGCAGGATGTAGTGAAAGAAAACACAAATATCCATGAGCTGTAGAAAATAAGGTCGCATATCTGTGAAAATCTAATGAAGGTTTGAGTAGATGTTGGTACCAGGTCCCTAAAAGTCTGAAAGAAGACTACAAGTCAACATCTTACAGTTCAGGTCAGCCTCAGAGGTATTGGTATGGTTGTATAATTGTTTTGATGGTTACTTCTTGTCATAGTATGGTGTATGCTTGAGGAATACTTGGTATGGTTGGTTTGGTATTTGGATATGGTATATGTTGGATGGTTGGCTGAGTGATCAACACTCTTATGTATGGTACAATACTGATATGGTTCTTATAGTTCACATATTTGAGCTACTTGTACTTGGTTAAGGGATATCTATGTTGTATGGTGATGTATGCATGAGGGACATGAATAGGTTGTTAGATATGCCTCATTTATGACATGGTACATATTTGCATATGGTTGATGGAACATGTTCTACATGGTTGATGCTCTAGTTCATGATTCACTATTCATTGTTGATGTATATTTTGATTCATGATTGATGCATGGGATAATATGTATGTTTGTATACACTTGATGTAAGGCATGACACATGTTTAGATAGTTGATGATCAGATACAAGTTGATGAGATAGTAACAGAGTTGTGAAAGAGACAGTGAAAGTGATAGAGTTGTGATAGAAGTAGTGACAAATAATTTGGGACAAATTTGTGGTAGTCCACGAGTTGCAATGAAGGAAGTCACATATATTTGCGTGTTGCAGTATATACAGGTCACAAATCTACAAAGAAGTTTTTGAAGAAGGATGGTACAAGTTGTGACAGACATTTAGTGACATAAGTGACAGTGACAACTACAGGTTATTTGATTTTGTGACAGTGACACACCATCTACATTTGGCACTTATATTTTAGGGTGGTTGGATGGGGAAAGGAAAGGTGGTTGTATCCACCTTCCGGTTGTAGCTAGAAAATTAGGGAGTTGCAGCTTCCTTGATGTTGGAGCTAGAAAATTAGGGAGTTGCAGCTTCCTTAAGGTTGGAGCCTCCTTCCAGTTGTGGCTAGAGAATCAGAAGTTGGTGCTCCAATGAATGTTTTCTTTTGATAAATATATATAAGAAAATCATTCTATGGTTTTCTCCCATTTTGGTTTCCACATAAAAACTGGTGTACTATGTATCTATTGTGATGTGATGGTTTTTATGTTTATACTATTGATGATCTATTGAATGTTAAAGATAAACTGCTAAATATAAACTGTGGTTAAAGGAATAAAATTGTTCATTACTGATTCACCCCCCCTCCCAGTAATCCAACAATTGGAATCAGATCAGGTCCTTTAGAAAGTAGTCTAACCACTAGAAGGAGATCATGGATTATGCTAGAATTGGGGTTCCATAGTTTGACGAAGAGAACTATGCATTTTGGAGAAAAATAATGAAAACATATATACATGAACAAGGATTCAATGTTTGGTGAGTAGTAGTAGATGGATACAAAGAACCAACCACTCCCTCGACAGATAAGGATGGAAAGAAACTTGAAGACAATGATTCTAGAGTCAAAAATGCTATCCTAAATGGGTTGACTAAATCAGTATACACCAAAGTTGTACATTGTGATTCCACAAAAGAAATATGGGACAAACTAAAGAATATCTACAAGGATATTCTAAGGTTAAGGAAGCCAAAATTCAAACCTTTAGAGCCAAGTTTGAACAATTGAAAATGAAGGAAAATGAAAACATTGCCTCCTACTTTCTACGTGTTTATGAGACAGTCGATGTCATTAAATATTTGGGAGAATAAATGAAGGAACTCATCATTGTTCAAAAGGTGTTGAGGTCTCTACCTATGAGATATGACCTGAAGATTTCATCCCTATAAGAAAGAGAAGATTTAGCTACATTAGAAATGGATGAGCTACATGGGATACTCACATCTTATGAAATGAGAACATAACAAGAGAACCCGGTTACAAATGAAGCAAATTCAAATCATCCAAGAAGACAAAGAAAAAGAACAAGCAAAAACCAAAGTCATATTTTAGCTACAACGATGATTCAGATGAAGATGAAGAGGTGGCTAACTTCGTTAGAAGATTGAAAAAGGGAACTGGAAAGTACAAAGTACACTTCCATTGATTCATTTTAATTGTGATGGTGTTGGTCATTTTGATAATAAATGTCCTTATAAGAAAAATAAAAGAAATGAAGAAGAAGATGACCCTAAAAAGAAAAAGCAAATCCGAAAGGGTAGAAGAAACAATTTTTTTTTTCAAGAAAATCCTTTGCACCAAGGAAGACAGTTCCTCATCATATGAAGATGAAGCCAACGAAAATGATACAAAAGGGAACTATTCATGGTAGTATAAAACTTCGATGAAGAAGGCTCCAAAGAAGAATATGAAGATGCAGAATTTGATTACAGAGAATAATTGATGAGTGCCATAGAAGTTATTAAAATGGAAAAGAAGACAAGCAAGTCACTCCAGGGAGAACTAAATAAGAGAGAAGAATCTCAGAAATCCAAATCCAAAGAGGTCGAATAGATGATCACGAAGCTAAAATAGATGATCACAAAGCTAAAAATCTAGGTAGAAGAAGACAAGAAAATTAAAGAAGCACTCAGAGGATAGTTATAAGAAAGAGACATGACCATTGAAGGCTTGGAAATTGAGATAGTCACACAAAGAAAAGATCTTCAGAAGAAGGACATGCAACAAAACAACACCTGGATATTGGATAATATCATTAATATTCAATGGCCTTATTATGATAGATTTGGATTGGGATACAGTCGGACACAGACAAAGAAAGGATCAAACTCCAAAACTAGAGAGCAAGAAGCAGAACCAAGAAGCTATGTAGAAGCCATTAGAGGTCCCTCTAAAGAAGAAGATAGGAAAAGTCAAGAGGAATATTACAGAGACACTACACCATGTAGAAGATTCAAGAGTTAGTATCAACAACAACCAGCTATAGAAAGACCTCAAAAAGAAGGAAGATTCAAAAGAGAAACACCATTTAGAAGATATTCTACTCCTAGGTATCAAACTATTTTTCTTGGTTCATGTTATTCATGTTATAATTTTGGGCACAAAACTGTGAATTGTAGAGCCAATACCAAGAACAAAATCAACAATGAAGGTTATACAAGAAATAATTATCCAATAATATATCATGAAGCACATAATATAAGCTACAACATAATTGGATCATTAAGTGATGATGTAGAATGCTACAAATGCAAAAACTTTGGACATATATCTAGAGATTGCAGATTCATTGTCCCCCCAAAGGAACCAAAGGAGAACATCAATAGTCATAAGAAGGAACCATAAAGGATATGGATAAGGAAGCAAGATGAATTCAACACTAAAGGATGTAATCTATCTCTACAAGATCAAAACAAGAAACGAGGATGGTATGTGGACAACGGATGCTCAAAGTAAACGACATGTGATAAAGACATGTTTCTGACATTAAATAAGGAAAGAGATTGATCGGTTTCATTTGGGAATGAAAACTCATCCAGGATTATTGGAAAGGGTACAATCAAGCTCGAAAGTAAGGATGCCATGACATAAAAATGTTTTATTGGTCGAAGACATGAAACACACTTTGTTAAGTGTAAGTCAAATGTGTGATCAAGGACACAAACTTGTGTTTGATTCAAAGAAGTGTGATATAAGGAAAGAAGAATCCAGAAAGTTGGTAGCTACAACTTTAAGAACTCCAAGAAACATATAAGTTCTAAATGAAATAGGAAAGGAAATATGTTGCTTAGGAAAGGCCAATGAAAGTTGGATCTAGCACAAAAGAATGGGTCACATAAATTTTGATAACCTTGTCAAAGTAAAAAAAAAGGAAGCAGTAAGAGAAATTCCGGAGATCTCAAAGCCAACAAATGTTCTATGCAAGCATTGTCTATAGGGAAAACCGACCAAGAACAAGTTAAAGATGAAAGAATACTACACAACAAAACCACTGGAAATTGTACATACTGATCTGGTTGGACCGAAAAGAACAAAATGATTGAAAGGTGAACAATACTTCATGCTACTAGTTGATGAATACACAAGAATGATTGCAGTTTGATTTCTAAATAAGAATTCAGAAACATTCGATAACGTCAATACATACAAAGAGATGATTAATACTGGGACATATTTAAAAATCAATTATTTGATATCAGACAATGGAGGATATTTACATCAAAGGAGTTTATGGAATTCTGTAGTGAGCATGGAATAAAAAGGGAGTTCTCGACAACTAAGACACCTCAGCAAATGGATTTTTCAAAAGGAAGAATAGGACAATACATTAAATGGCCAGAACCATGTTGATGGATTCAAGGTTAACATATGTCTTCTGGGTTCAATAAGTACACACAAAAATTCACATTTAGAATAGAGGAATGCTCAAAAGCAACACTGATAAGACTCCCTATGAGCTATGAAAAGGAATACCAATGAATGTAAAACATTTCAGAGTTTTTGGAAGAAAATGATACATCAAAAGAGAAGATGACATATTGGGAAAGTTTGAATCTCAAGTTGACAAAGGAATATTGGTTGGATACTCAAGCAAAAGGAACACATACAAATTCTTTAACCTAAGGCTCAAAAAAATAGTGGAAAGCATCAATGTGACAATTTATGAGTCTAATGGGAGAAAGAAGAAGGAAGGAAACAAGGAACCAGAGGAACAAGTCCACGAAGAAGAAAAATCGAAGGAAGAAGAAGCAAAAGAAGAAGATGAACAAGAACAATTAGGAGCAAATCAAGATGATGAGCAACATGAACTTCAAGCACCTCCAAAGACACCTAGTATGCAAGTAATAAAGAATCATCCATTGAAAATAAATATGAAGGGGTTGAAACCAGAAGAAGAATTCGCTAACCAAAACAAAAACATCTAGAACTACTATCTACTATTGAGACTAGAAGCTTTGAAGAAGCCATCAAGGATGAATTCTGGATCAAATCCACGGATGAATAAATTGAAGCAATGACATGTTGTACTCAAGTTCTTTGGATGAAGCAGACGTTGCAGGATATGTAAGTAAAGTATGATGAGCCCATTTCAATACTTTGTGACAACACTAGTGCCATCTATATTTCAAAGAATCCAGTGATTCAATCTAAGACGAAGCACATTCCAATAAAGTATCACTTCTTATGAGAACATGCTACAAAGAAGAACATCAACTAGAGTATGTTGAGACAAAAGAGCACATTGCAGATATCTTCACCAAACAACTTGCAAGGGAACCTTTTGAGTATCCGTGACATAAACTTGGAGTAGTTTTTTCCCCACAGTGATCCAATCAACATTAAGCTTAACTGGACAGAGGGAGAAAAATAGAATTCTTTAAGAACTTAAAATAATAAAACTTTTGAATGATTTTGATATATACATCGAATATTTACATGAGGAAGCACCATGAAGAGAAAAGTCTGTAGAGTTAGCAAAGGCTTGTATATAGGGGGAGCAACCCCAGATGAGGAGTAACCTTTTCCATTGATTCCAAAGGGGGAAATATAAAGAGTAAGGCATGGAGAGATAGAGATATGCAGTCAAGGGGAGCGACAGTCACAATGGGAGCATGAGCATTAGGCTTGCCATGCCTAAGTGTTGCCATCAATTCCAAAGGGGGAGATTATTTGGAAAGTTGGTTGTCATTTATGTAACTGAATATTGGATTGATTTCAACTGATGTGATAGGTAAATTTGGAGAAGTATCCAAAGTGGTCCCTGTTATCCCCGATATCTAGGGATAACTAGGAGATCATGTCTCAAGGCCCACATGGTCCTAGACATGGAGTACGAGAGCAGATTGACTTGAGCATGGCCCTTGAGGGCCCATCTTTTCTTCTTCTCAGCTGACTTGTCCTGCCGGCAGTACCAGCCTCCATCACTACCGGCCTGGGCTTGCATCAGAAAAGGCTCTTGCTACATGAGGTAATTGGTCCGAGGTATCATGGTATGTGTCATATTTGATCATTATAACCTTCTTATGTATGCATTAGATCTCTTTCATTTCAGATAACTGCTTGGATCTTACACTAATCTACTTGACCACTGTTAGGGTGATTGAT
>ML798179.1:152282-189102 GCA_009831015.1 Picea engelmannii
AGTGTTTTTCAATAAAACTTCTTGAGTGAATGGTTGTTGTTTAACATTTGCATTTATTGTTATCTTGTTGAAATTTGCTTAATCCTTAAACCCTAGGGAGCCAACACACAAGTAGGTTGTGGCTTTATGTCCCCATAGCATGACCTTATAGCCATTGGATTTGATAAGGTTTAGCCTAGCCATAGCTACACTAGTCATCTCTTGTCTTGTGCTAGTTTTGAGTATAGATTGAAGAAAGAAGGCGTCCTAGGCCTAATTGAATTTACACCTAGGTTTTACTTCTAGGGTTTTGAAAAGCCTTGCCATAGCAACACTTTTCAGCCATAGGTTTATACTTTTAAGCTAGCCGTTTTGCCAAGAAAGTCTTTAGGAGAGGAGTAAGAGTTCTAGGCCTAGCTTTAGCTACACCTAGGTAAATCTTTTCTTCTTAGGGTTTAGGGTTGGTGGCCTTGCCATAGCAACACCACCAAACCCTAGCTCTCTTGTCCTTAAGTTTGAATCCTTTCTAAACCATTAGTCACATCTCTATTGACTCCATTAACCCAAGGCACTAGTCTAGAAACCCTTGCTTGAGCTTGTTGTGCCTTAAATTCTTTCAAACTACTTCTAAATTGCAAACCCTAACTAACCTAGCGTCTAACCCTAGCTAGATTTAGGACTAACCCTAAGAGATAACGTTTGGCCTTAATTGACTTCTTGCTTGGATAGAAAGGTGCGGCCTTGTTATCCCTTCATAGCCGTGGAGTTGTTTCATTCTTTTGCTGGTTGAAATTGTCAAAACGTCACTCCTAAGCTAGCTAACCTGCAGAACAACAAGATTTATATAGGGCTGACGTCATACCCTTGATTCTGATTACACCTGCAAACGTTGTGACATTTGGCAGCCTTATTGATTGACATTGAGTTATTAATTGCTTGTGTAAGCTGATTTGATAAAACGTTTTCACTCAATTGTCCTAAATTTTGACCTAATTTTGTGCTAGACGTCACACCTATTGCAGAAAAAATATAGGTGACGCAGCAACATTATGTATATGAGCTGAATTGGAATATCTATTGCATTATTGATATTGATACAAGGATTTGATATTGAACATTGAATGCTATTTATCTCTTATGCTTTGTTGATGAAGTGATATAAATCATTTGTCTTTTCTAGCCATCATTGACTTCGTCAATAATAGCATTAATCAATTGCTCATATATGTATTGATAAAAATAGTCATTGATTTCATGAAGTACTAACCCACTGCAAGCACATATTCTAGTCTTTTGTCTTGTCTCGCAAACAGGTGCATCATCAGTGGATATTTCTCATTGACTATCTCTTTCGGGCAGCAATCTATGAAAGGGGAATCCTTTGACTTGATCTATTACCCTTAGCCCCTCATTGACTTAGATTACTTAGGGACGTCTCCCTTGGACTAGCCCTCCTAAATAGAAAGAGCCCCCCATCGAGGTGACAGTGGGTGGGGAAGCTCCTGTTACGCCGGTTTCAAGCCCTGACTCAAGCTCTCTAGACCTTTCCTACAAACCGTGCGATAACAGTCCCCTTATGGCGTAGCTGTAAGAATGTCCCTCATGAGAATATGCTTTTAAAAAGTCTACAAGAAAACCCCTAAGTATGGCTAAGGATCCCATAGTTGATCATGGAATTTGGTCATGAACGATGAAGTAAATTAAGGTAAATCATTTAGGGATGGATAGTACTCATCGTACCGTTTCCGATGATATGTGGAATTCCATGTAGCTCCTCACGATTAGGGAGATACGTTCTTGTAAATTTGGACGCCCCAAAGAGTGGACAAGAATCCCCTAGTTTGTTATAAGTCTTGGTCAAAGGGGTAAAGTTGTTGTAACAAGAAAACCCTAGAATCCCTAATTTAAGGAAAGGAGTTACCTAGCACAAGTATATAAACACCTCAAGGAGGCATTTAAAAATACACTCACATAGTCATTCATTGATTATCTATCTTGTGAACTAGTGATATTTTTCTAAGGTTGTGAAATTTTTTTGTGAGGTAGCAAAGGAAGATCGAAGGAGAAAGTTTCGGGGTTATAGAAAACCCTAGTTTCTGAGGTATATGTGGGTTGTAGGTTAGAAGAGAATGGATGTATGTGGGATGTAGTGAAGGAAAGCACATGTATTCCCGAGCTGTAGAAAATAAGGTCACGTATATGTGAAAAGCTAATGAAGGTTTGAGTAGATGTTGGTAATGGGTCCCTAAAAGTTTGAAGGAAGTGTACAGGTCAGCCTTAGATGTATTGGTATGGTTTTATAATTGTTTTGATGGTTACTTCTTGTCATAGTATGGTGTATTTTTGATGCATACTTGGTGTGGTTGGTTTGGTATTTGGATATGCTATATGTTGGATGGTTGGATGAGTGAGAAACACTATTATGTATGGTACAATATTGATATGGTTCTTATAGTTCACATCTTTGAGCTACTGGTACTTGGTTGAGGGATAACTATGTTGTATGGTGATGTATGAATGAGGGAAAACATAGGTTGTTGGAGATGCCTCATTGATGACATGGTACAAATATGCATATGGTTGATGGCACAGGTTCTACATGGCTGATGCTCTAGTTCAAGATTCATTATTCATTGTTGATGTATCTTTTGATTCATGATTGATGCATGTGATAGTATGTATGTTTTTATACACTTGATGTAAGGCTTGGAACATGTTTAGATGGTTGATGATTAGATACATGTTGATGAGACAGTAACAGATTTGTGACAGAGACAGTGAAAGTGATGGAGTTCTGATAGAAGCAGTGACAGAGAATTTGGGAGAACTTTGTGGTAGTCAACGAGTTGTAGTGAAGGAACCCACAATGAAGGAAGCCACAAATATCTGCGTGTTGCAATATATATAGGTCGTAGATATGCATAGAAGCTTTTGAAGAAGAATGGTACATGTTGTGACATGAATTGAATGACAGTGACAGATTGTGGCAATGCCAACTATAGGTTATTTGATTCAGTGACAGTGACATGTCATCTACATTTGGCACTTATATTTTAGGGTGGTTGGATGAGGCAAGAAAAGGTGGTTTTATCCACCTTCAGGTTGTAGCTGAAGAACCTTGGGGGTTGTAGACTCCTTCTGGTTGGAGCCATAAAATCAAGGAGTTTTATTTTCCTTTAGGTTGGAGCCTAAGAATAGGGGGTTGGAGCCTCCTTCCAATTCTAGCTAGAGAATTAGAAGAAGTTGGTGCTTCCAATGAATGTTTTTTTTTTATAAATATATATAAGAAAAACATTACGTGGTTTTCTCCCATTTGGGTTTCCACGTAAATACTAGTGTACTGTGTATATATTGTGATGTGATGTTGTTTATGTTTATATTGCTGATGTTATATTGAATGTTAAAGATAAATTGCTAAATATAAACTGTGGTTAAAGGAATAAAATTTCTCATCACTAATTCACCCCCCCTCTCAGTAATCCAACAGGTTCTCCTCTAGCATTATATATATACCCATTTCCTAAGTCCACATGTTTAAGAATATAGGCGACGGTGTCAGAACAATGAAATACAATAGTGTGAGATGATACTCTATGTATCCCATATTTTTGATGTTCTTGAAAATTATGAGTTCGTCCTAGTCTTTTGCGTTGATGACAAAATTCTATTTTTTAAACATTTGGTATACATCACCCCATCTAAGTGAATCTTATCCTTTTTCCAGGAATATGGAAGTGTCATTATAGATTTCTCTTATAGTGTCATATTCATCCTCATGTTGGTGGTCACTTTCGGAGGCTTCCATGGTAGGCGCTTTACTGGTCGACTTCTTCCTCGAAGACATATTTGAATCTGCAAGGAAAATATGAAATCAATTCAAAGACAAAATCATAGATTATATACATATACACAAAAATAAGTTCATCTAAGTATCTCATGTGAAATACCCAAGGAGTCACTTGTGTTGAAGCTATGTGGGAGATCCTATCAGACAATGAGAGTATAATAACAGACATTGTGGACATTTAAGCCTCAGTGAAAAGGCAAGAGCCAAATCCAGGTTGATTAGATCAGGGTTATCCTATAAAAAGGTGAAAAGGCTTGAAACTTGATGGCTATGTAAGTTTTAAACCTTTGAAGTAAAGAAATGCATATAGATTCTTAATAAAGACAAAAAACAATCAATGGCTCATACACATAGTACATAGAGATTTATGTTGGAAACCCTTAACCGAGAGAAAAACAACCTTCCTTGGTGCCACACCTCTTAACTCTTCATTATATTAATTTCACCATATGTAATACAATATAATCACAATATTTTAGGTATTTTGGAGCTACCAAAACCCTAATCCCTTAAACCAGGATTAGTTTAGAAAACCGCTAAAAATAGCAAAAATGCTAAAATAGCAAAAACCACCCCCCCAAAAAAATTTCAGTGTGTTGCCCTGAACCCTGTCGTCTCCAAGCTATCATCTGGAGCCAAAGACTTCATGTAACCAGGGGGAAATCCTTCCCCCCCTAGGACCCCCATAGGAAATCACTCGGTGCACACAACACAAAGGCCAAAGGGGGGTATTTTCATATGCAGTCATCAAATTTGGCGCACGCCCCACACACACGCAAAGAATATAACACCTTGTTACGAGGAAATCACTCTATGGCATGGGGTAAACCACAAAATACATAAATGACTGTAGAAATAAACTCTAATCTCAAGTATGCTATATAAACAACCATGCTAATAAGACAAGATAAAGATCCTACCTCGTCCAGACATTCGATGAAGTCCACCATTGAGCACTTGACTCAAAGCTATACACCTGCAACTTGTCCTCAACAACCAACATATGCAAGCATATGGTGATAATATATAAATTTAGCACATATAATAGAACAATCCATCAATATTCATAACAAATATGCCCATGGAATAATAATTCAAATATTTGCAAGACATTAATCGGACGAGAAAAGAGTATTTCTATGAAAATGTAATCAATAGAAGTGTATGAATAACAAGATTCCATGTCGGCACATTCAGAACTGAGAAACTAAGTCCCTTCCAGCTGGGCCTCCACCACTTCAATCCTCCACCAAAGGCAAGCTCATATAAGAGAGACAATGAGGTTCTCCATCAAATAGGGAAGATCTTGGGGGCTAGACAATGTGTTCAGACTTAAAAGGACAAAGGGATGCAGACTCAATATGAAGTGAACAATTTATTAAGAGTAACTTTTCTCTCAAAGTTGAATTCTTTATCCCTCTTTCCACAACTTGGATATGGCCCATTTATAGCCTTCAAATGGAACTGAAGGATTGATACAGAATGTTTCTAGTATATCGAAGGTCAAGGATCATGAATCTCATGATGTTACATGGAAACCTGACACAATTTTTAATTTTGGGCACAAAACCTGATGTACGTGGGCTGCAATGGTGCAACCTGTGTATACACATGCTGTATAGATGTTAGGTTGCGTATATGTGGAAAAATGTGTTTTTTAGCTCCGAGAATTGCAAAAAGGGACTTCAAGTATGCATAGGGAAATGGAAAAGGATATTTTAAAAATGATTTGCCCAAATTCTATAGGATAAAATTATTTTACCTTAAAAATTGCTAAAATTTTATAAAAACTATATAAAATCCTTATAAATTTGAATATTTTTACAAAAATATCGCCAATCATTTATAGTTTGCATATGAAGGATTAGTAAGATTCGCCAAAGTTTCTACATTTTAAAATAAATTTCCATCCTTAAAATCACCCCTGGAGCAAGTTGCATGGGGTGAGGAAAATCTTGCTATAATAGATGCCCCCTAATGTGTGAGGTTAGAGGAATATCTGTGATGGCCAAACTACATTATAATTCCTAGAAGTGGAGTAATGGAGACCCAACTGGACGAACTAGTTGCTCATAAGAATATTACAATCCATAATGCCTTTGTGCACATGGTTGCCAATTTGAATTACACAACATATCCATGCGGAAATATACCAAATAGCTGTTCATGGCCATGAATAGGAAATACAAAGGTAGATACATGCCAAAGCCTATCATAGTCACGAACAAGGCCCAGTGAAAACCAGTCTCAAAATCAATCTGAAGATTTTTGTATACAATGGAGTACAATATGATCTACCATGATCACTGGAGTCATATAGGTATTGGTCCAATGAATCATAGAAACAACTCAGGGAAGCTGCAACGATGAAATGATGTCTTCAAGTCTTCTACACGATCCGCCAAAGGTGAAATTATACATCATGTGAATAAAGGAGTTGAGGTCAAACACAATGAGACTTCATTTGATTATCGGTCATTAAGGTATACCGTTAACAAATGTGAGACAACATACCGATAGTGAAAGTAGGTATCAAGGCACCGAGTACATTCTTACAAGCGTGAATAAAGGAGTTGAGGTCAAACACTTGAAGAATCCATCGATCAGGAGACATTGATGTATTCCCAACTGTCGATGGTGAGAGAAACTGTCACTAATGACTACAAGCCTCTAGGTACTCATAGGAATCTAGGTCTCATTTCCAGAATAGATGAGATGAATTCGATGGAAGGAGAACTGTTGAAAGGAGATCATTAAGGAATCTCTCATCAGTTAGCATGAGGTACACATAAATAGCTTGATAATTTGGAGGAACTTGGATGAAGAACATGTTCACAAACCAATGACCCTATGCATGTTTCGCATGCACCGGATGCAAGCAATGCATGAAAAAGACCCTTTGAATAACATCCAATAAGGAAAACTTTCGACAAAGGTAAGGAAACCACCAATAAGGCTAATGGAATCCAAGACACTGTACAAATACCAATGTGTGAATATATTTCTTGTCGTCGAACACAAGGGAAACCCTCAGTCAACGACTAATGAGGAGATGTCGACTACTGGGTTCAAGGTTACCTATCCATAAGGAAAGTAGGACCAGGGTGCGTGGTAGGGAAAAAAATTCATGTAACTCTGAGACACACTAAGGGTATGGTCAACATGCAAAGACAAGAGTTCTGAGAAATGGCCGACACATGATTAAATCCATCCTTTGAACAAGAGCATGAGACATATGGAGGACTCTGACAACATAGACTTGATATTGAAACTTTGTGATGCAGGAGACACCAATCAAACTCTCCATAAAGACTGGAAGAGTAACTAGTTGGAGGAGTAAACTCTAAGTAATGAGCTCAACTTCCTAAGGTCATGATAAACCCAAAATTTGGATGACAAGTGGACTCAAAATTTTTTGTTCTGTTCAAAGGTGACACGACTGCTGCCAACATGAGATAATATTCTTTTCCTGCCCGTCTTTTTTTTTTTTCATAGTCAAATGAATGCTATGATACAAAGGAGGAAACAAGTATCATGAGTAAGAAACTAGTTACAACAGTGGAACATACCTATGCTCAATTCAAGGAGGTGCATGTAGGATATGGACACTTGGGGGAATGTTTCCTCTTGGGTTATAGGGTGTCAAGCTGCAAAGGATATAAACAAGGCTCTGCTTGGCTGATGATGCAAACTGCTGAGATAATAGGATTATATTGCAAAAGAGGAAATTGACAATAGGCTCAATACTGCAAGCAAGAGAATGAGATGCAATTACAACTTAACTCCAAAAAATGTCCTTTTTGTAAATTTAGTCTACTTGGTCTAAAAAAGGTTTAAAGTTACACCAAATAGACGTCCTTTCAGATCCAATTTATGAGTGTGAAAGAGACAAGTTCACTCGACAATATTTTTTCTTTTTGAGAGAGTCAGAAAAGAGATTAAACAAGACCCGTGGAAGTCCCATAGGTATAGGTTAGCATGCTTATTAGTAAGAAATAAGGTTTGAATGCAAAGTCATATTAGCTATAAGGGACTTCTGGTCCTATGGAAAAAATCTGTGCATGGGCACCGAATGGCACAAAGGTTCTAACAAGGGTGCCCATGTTTGGTAAGTCTCTACCATTTAATAACGACACTTCTAGTAGCAGACAGAAGGTTCTGTGTCTCTAATAAGTGGGTCTGCACCTAAGGAATATGGATTGTAGGCATAGGATAATGCAAAAATGCAAAAGTGGATGGACTACCTATCCTATATGCTGGTCAAGAGGATACCTGCCAGAGTCAGGAATGGGCAAAAAAACACTAGAACCATAGGAATCCCTGGATAAAACCACCAAAACAACTCCTTCCACTGCACTGCTAGTCCATTTAGGTAAAAAATTAAGAAAAATGATGGAAAGTGGGTAATTTTTTTTCTATAAATAGTAAAAAAATAACCAATTTACCATTTCATTTGTATTTTTTACCCAAATAGTGCATTTTGGATCAAATTTCCCCCGATCTTCAACTTCCAATTGCGGGAGCTATGAGTGACAAAATTGACAACCGTCTGGACCAAGTAAATCTTCTTGCCCTTCTCTTCATTTCTATTGGTTTAAAATTTTAATCTAGGCTTAAAGTTTTGAGTATTTTAAGGCGTAAATTAGAAACTAGGGTGTACATGGGCTGTAATTCATTAGGTTGCGTATACACAACCCTATACGTGACTGTTATAAAAAAATACCGCGTATATGCAACCCTATATGCGACTATGTAAAATGCATCTCATGTACAAGTCCGTGAGTTGAATTTTTTAAACTATATTGACTCAAAATTTGATTTTAAACTTGCAGGATGGTGCAAGAGTGGAGAGAAAGAGAGTGTGAAGAGGTTGATGTTGTAGTAGAAAGGGATCTAGGGGCCCAATTAGCATTAAGAATATGTGGGCTATATAAATTTTGGGCTCTAAAAGGAATGAGGTCTCATGTAACACCCTGTTTCCTCCAGTCTGTAAAAATAACTATACTGGACAAGTATTGTGGCAAACTCAGAAATGTGAATGTGTGATGTGAATGGACCTTGTGAAAAAGGTCGATGAATGTAAATAATATTATGAATATATATATTGCAGGACCGCTGAGAGGGGGTGTGCTGAAAAGGAGACCACGATGGCTGGAGAAAGGTGGTGGAAGGCACCTGGAATGGTGGCGTTAACTTCCATCGAAACCAATACCGTATTTGGACTTCATTGGCCTAGAGAACCAAGAGCGGCTCGCTGGCCCCGAATTAAATGACTTATCAGGATTGGTAGGTAAAGGGCTCCTCATGAGTAATGAGGGATGGGGGTGAACCGCCCATCCATAGAGTCCTCAGACCTGACCACTGCGAGGAAAATCGTGCCACACGCAACCTCACCGAATAGAGAAAAGGCAGGAAGTGTGGGAAATCAAGGGGAGATGCGAGGGAAAGAGGAAGACAACTATGGAAAATACAGAGTGAGTGATAGCGGAGAAGAAGGAGAGTAACCTTCATTCTCGATCACTGGAAAATAGAGACGCAGTCTCACAACATCGTGGTCTCAGCTTGAGGGTGGCTAGTGGTAAATCTGTTGGGATTCACTGAGCCTACAGTTGGGTGGAAATGAGCACCCCTCTCAGCAGTTGCAATCACATCTGGTGTTATTTCTGATAAGTGTTTTTACATCTTGCATCTTGAAAATTTATATGCTAACATGTATGCTCATAGTCTGTGCAGTTTTATGAATGGTTTGCGTATAAGATTTCCTGTGTAGTGTTTTGATTGAGAAATGGTGGTTGCACGTTTATAATGGAAAGACTACATATGGATTGTGTTTTATAAATCGCTATTTATACACATATCAAATTAATTTATACTTCAAGTCTGTTCTCAGGAAATCTATACCCTTATCCATCTCGGGTAATACCATGGATAGATCTCCCCATAGAGACACCCTTCTTAGAAAGCTCACCAAGAACCTGGAAAAGGATTTGAAGGCGCAAGTCTTAGTAACCCTGTACGAGGAAGAATGATCCTTTTGAAGTCCTGAAATAACAACGAAGGAATTACCATGTTCGCTTCACAAGATTCGTCAAGGAGGCATTGGATAGTTGGAATTCTCCATGGAGAATTTCCGAAGTCCCAAGAGCCGTCAGATCTTGCAGAGGAGCAGGGGAGTTATGGTAAGCCTATTTTCAAGTTTTAAGTTCGAGAGAAATTGGACCGTAGGATCTGAGTTGACAAGAACCGTTGGATCACTCACGTAATCTCATTTTGTGGATTCGTGAGTTGAAGGGTGAAAACCCTTGCCTCAAGATTCACAAGGTCGCGAAAGGTGAAGTCCCAAAGGGGCGAAAGGATTTGTGCGAGCCAGTTATTGATGAAGTGCATTGAAACTTGGTATTTCGAGGTTTCATGGGTTGAAGAACCGAAAGCTTAGCATTAGGATTCGTGAAGTCACAAAGTACGCAACTCCAAAAATGCGGGAAGTTCCGTTGTGGGACCCGCGTTGACGACGTGTCAGAACTTCAACATTTTGGCATATCGATGGATAGGAGGTCGAGACTTTTGTCCCGAAAGTCCTGAAGTCCTGAGTTGCGATAAGGAGTATCTAGGAGTTCGGGATCTCGACACTTCGGGTGTCGGGATACAAAGGAGGTAGCGCTTCGGGAAGCGAAGTCGTGAAGTGCAAAAGCTGGGGACGAGGGACACATGGTAGAACCACAAGGTGGGCCTGTGCAATAGATAGGTGGACACGTGTCACCTAGTGAAAGGATTCAACAACCGTTGATCTCTCTCATCTCGGGGATTCGTGAGATAAGGGAACGAGAGTTCAACCCTTCGACTTGCGAAGTCGCGAGTAGCGAGAATGTGAGAGGGAAAGCTAACATTGCTTCTCGGGGTTTCATGAAGGGAAGGTGCCAAGGTTGGATGCCACAACTTGCGAAGTTGCGAAATAGCGAGGAGCGGAGACAGTCGTTGGATCCAGGTCACGGGAGGACCGTTGGATCAGGAACCCCATCGTATATCATGCATTCAGAGGTTTGGAGGTTGAGAGGACCTCTTCTTGATATCAAAATTCATGCAGTACCGAAAGGCGGGCATAAGAGGACACGTGGTAGAACCACAAAGTGGGGCTCGTATGATTGACAGGCGGACACGCGTCGCCTGGAGAAAGGAGTTAACACTCCATTGACTTCTCGCCTCTCAGGGATTCACGGGATAAGAGCATGAGTGCTCAACCTTTCAACTTGCAAAGTCATGAACTTGCGATGGGAGCTATCACTTAGCCTAGCCGTTGGTCACGCACAGAGGGTGCTAATAGAAGGGAGCTATACCCATTACGTGATTTCGCAAATTGGGAATTCGGGAGTCCCATTGACAAAAGGTCGGGCTCTTGTATTCATAAATCCTGAAAGAGATAGGACAGAGGTATTATGAGGAATGGTCACCTGGATTAGGGCATAGCCAGGAGGGCTAATGTGACAAAGTCCATTCTAGGGAATCGAAAATCGAGAATTTGGAAGTCCTGTTGACAAGAGGTCGGGCTTTCGTATTGATAAGTCCTGAAGGGAATGAGACTGTGGTCTTACGAAAAGTGGTCATATGGACCAAGGCATAGCCCAGAGGGCTAATTGCTGATCGATGCATCTTTGGCATTTGGACATTTCGGGGTTTGCAGAGTTGAAAGACTCAATTCGCTTATACCGCTGAGTCGCAAAATGTGAAAAGGCGCCTAGTTGTTTGGCCTACGATAATGATCTACAATCACACGGAGGTGGGAAAAAGGGAAAATCTAGCCTGTGCTAAGCCCCGCAGGATTTCGAGGATTCTATCCCTCGAGAAAAGGAGAAAAATTCATTACGCCGCAGCGGGTGTGTTACAGCTCAAGTGAGACTGCTCCAGATGCTGGTGAACTATTGGGATCCAGACACAAAGGATTTCAACCTCGATGGGAAACCATTGAGGATTGAAGTCAAGGCCATATAATTTCTGACAGGATTATCATGTCCAGGTTAGGTGGTGAACCTCAAATCTCGAGGAGCTAGGAGTGGTATGAATATAGAGGAATACATAACCACTCACTATGTTGCAGGGACCAAGAAGGTAGGGAGCCAACTCCCGATCAGAGCGATCAACAACTTGAGTCTTAAGATCATTGTCCTAGTGTTTGCAAAGATCACAGGTTTGGCCTCGTTGCATCAGGCATCAAGGCCACTTATGTTATACTCAATGGAGTGCTTGCGACCCACAGTTTACGACTGGTGCACCTCACTGTTGTCCAACATGAAGAGCCAATTGATAGACTACAAACAAGGTAGAAAGAGGAACTTCAGGTTTGCATCTATCTTATGTAGTTTTTTCTTCAAGCGGGTTCTAGTCTTGGGCCCTAGAGTTGATATTGTTATGCATGGACCTCATGATCTAGCCATGGCATGTCGGACCAAGGTGATGAGGTGGATGGGGGGTGGCAGGGTGCCAACACCCTACAATGATGAGTTTTTATTCTGGTGGTGTTGACAGGTGATAGCTATGGATGACTACCCATATGCAGGGATCAACTTTAGAGGAGATCCAGACATGCCATTACCACCAGGTTCCTCCTATAGAGACATAGGTATGAAAAAGTTTTTGAAATATTTCGTTTTTTTGTATTTTTGTAAAAGAAAAACAAAAATATTTTTGGATGATGTCAAGTACTAACTAAAACATTTATTTCTACGCATATGTGGTTCCACGATGACTAGATGGAATCCCACGACACCGACAGAGGCACGAGGGGTATGAGCCCACGGGAGGAGACACTGAGAGAGTGCTTCAAAATGTGCAGGGAAACCTGTCTCATTTGATGCAAATAATTCCCATGGTTCAGGTAGAGGATCTGCCGGAGGCGATGCAACGACAGGTGGTAGGTGTGCCCTGTGCTTGAGTGCGACTTTTTTGGCCCTCACAAATGCCGTACTATTTTATCATGACACACATCCGATGCCACATGAGTATATGTCATGGTTATTATATTGATCGGTTGTATATTTATTTTGAGGGTGTGAGCCCTAATTTTGTACTATAACACCATATTTTTTGAAGAATTATAAAACATTGGTCTTCGATTTACTTATATTACAATGCGTACATTGGTGAATGTTTTTTCTTTAGTTTAATTGTGACAAATTCCAATCTGAAACATAATTAAGATATGCATTAGATACATAGTTAGAACTTCAAGTTATGTGATTATAAGTAATAAAATAAAAATGTCGCTCCAAAAGTTGTACCTATAGGAATCGTCATAGTAGAGAAGGGTCTTGCACATGGTAACTGCAGTTCAATTGACGTACTAGTAACTGGGAGTCTAGGAGAATTTCTAAAGAACAAATACTATGTGAAATGGAATCGTGTAAAATATCTATAGCGACGTTATATTCGACCACATTATTCGTCGATGGCCCTAGGAAAATGCCACCTGAAGACACCAGTTGACCCTCGGGTGACTAAACAACCCAAATGGTGGAAGCTAAGTTCCATGTATGACAACATGCACCATCTGCGAATCCTAAGTAAACTGAAGACTCCGTTGACATCTGCCAACCAAGGGAAAACTTGATAAGCAAGTCGATGAAAAAAGGGGGAAATATATATACACTAAGATACACTGCTATACAAAGAGTTATTCTCAAGCTTGGGGCTAAAGTGTAATATCTTTTCAAGTAGAGCCCATTTCTGGGCTCAACCAACATGTTCCCTTCATAATATTATAATTCATAGGCTCCTTTTTCTAAGACCCGTCACACGATATAAGGATCGTACCACATGGGGTTGAACTTTCCTGCCCCCAACGGTTCTTTGGCTTGGTCATACAAGAGGACCAAGTCACCCTCAACGTACTGCCGAGGACAGGAAGACTTATCATACTAGATCTTGACATGTTGTTTGTTCACTTCGATAGCCGTAGAGGCATCTCGATGTTGCTCATATAGAATCTCTAGGTGTACAAGGCATTGTTAGAGATCGAAAGTTTTAGGTAGGAGCTTAACTGCCAATCTAAGAGAAGGGATTTCAAATTAAATAGGAGAATCAAATCCATACCTTGCACTAACTGAAAAGGGAAAAAACTGGTGGAAGTATTAACCGAGTTTCCGTATGCCCAAAGCGCAGGTTAAAGTATGAGATACTGATATGATTTTCTCTGGCTGATAGTTTTTTGCAAAATGGTCTTGAGAGACTTGTTCATGGACTCTAATTGTCCATTTTCTTGGGAATAGTAAGGGGAAGAATGAACATATTTAAACCCAAATTTCAATGCTAACTCTTTCATCATTTCATTATGAAGCAAACTTCCATGATCAGTGACAATCTCACTCAGGATTCCAAACCAGGATATAATTTGATTGAACATGAAAAATGCAGCAGTATTACCATCAGATTTAATTGTAGGCATGGAATCGACCCACTTAGTAAAATAGTCTATGACCATGATAATATGCTGATGCCCCCTAATTGAAGTTGGGTTGCAATACACAAAATCCACCCCCACTTGGTGAAGGGACCGACGGTAATGACCGAGTGAAGAGGGGTTGGATGCGAGCATATCTTCCGAGTGAAAACCTAGCAAGGGTGACACTTCTTTACATCTTCGACACAATCTTTAAAAATAGACGGCCAAAAATACCGGCTCGCAAAATATTTTGGGTTGTCACAAGCCCATATAGATGACCACCACAAGCCCCATTGTGACAGTCATTAAGAACATACTCAACCTCCTCGTGAGTCAAGCAACGATGCAAGATATTATCTACACCTCCGTGATATGAAGTGTCTCCGATGATAAGGTAGTTCTTAGCTTGATATCATATGCTCCATTGATCATCTCTAGAAATATGATGAGAGAACTTCAAGGTTTGAAGAAATGTCTCCATACCAGGGGTGCAAAGACAAGACAAGGAAAATGTGTTCATCCGCAAATGAATCGACATGAATAAATTCCTCATATAACCGAGGGAAGTCCACTATTAGGAAACAACTAGCGATTTCTTGGATTTTGCTGAAGCAAAAGTGAGATCAAACTCTTGCAAGATGAAAATACATTTATTATATTTCCCCCCTATGATACACCTAGTAAGAACATATTGAAATGGATTGACATCAACAACTATGGTAGTTTTGAAAAACAATATATAGTGCCGTAATCTTTGAATCACGTGTACGACTTCCAAAGCTAGCTTCTAAACATGAGAGTACTTGAGTTCAGGAACACCTAAGTTTCAAATAAGATAGTAAATGATGTGCTCACAGAGCTCATCATCCTCCTGAACTAAAACCATACCAACCATCCCTTCAAACACGGTGATATAAAGCAAGTAATCTCTACTGTAGTCCAGGGGCTTCAACATAGGCGTTGATACTAAGTCTTTCGTCAGAGCATATAAGGATTCTTGGGCTCACTCATCCCATATAAACAAAGTTCCCTTCTCCAAATTACACATGAAACCATTAGTAATATTGGCATATTTTACTATAAATCGACTTAAGAAGTTATATTTCCCTTGTAAACCTTGAAGTTGATGAATGTTGTACGGGGGAGGAAATCAAAGTATTGCCTCAAATTTTAAAGAATCCACTATGATCCTAGTCTCAGAGACTAGGAATCCTAAAAGATGACCTGAGCTAATGAAAAATATGCACTTATGAGGGTTTAAACGGATGCGATACTACCAACATATCTAAAAAACTAGCCGAAGGTGGGAAGAGTGATCCACTCTCTTGTGAGAGTGAGCAACGAGATCATCAAGGTAAGCTTCGAATATATGCTTGATATCATTCAAAGCAAAGGTCATGGCTTGTTGGAAGGTTGATCTGACGTTTTTAAGGCTGAAAGGAATTTTCTGGTATGCGAATGTACCCCAAGGAAAAATAAATGTCGTCTTATGTTGATCCTTGGGTTTAATATGAATTTGGTTGTATTCCCATAAGATAAAAAACCTCGCTTCCCACACACTCATCGAGAATTTGATCAATGAAATGTGTTGGGAATTTGTCTTTAGGACAAGATTTATTAAGGTGTCGAAAATCCATACACACACGGATGGTTCCTTGCTTCTTATTCACATGAACGTGATTGGATACCGATTCAGTCAAGGGAACCCGATAGATAAAATATGCATTAAGAAGTTTCTCCACCTCTGCCTTAATAATAGGGGTCTTCCTAGGATTAACAACTCTAAGACTTTGTTGAATGGCTTTAGCATCCGGGTGTTTGAAAATACGAGGGTCTATTCTTGACATCTCTTCATATAACCAAGTGAATACATCACGTAATTACTTGAAGAGTTCAGTGTAGATATGAATTTCTTTAGAAGAACAATATGCACCGATATATACATTTTCAAATTTACCAAGAATGCGAGAGATATCGATCATGACGGTAGGATAAATACTCTCCATGTTTCCCCCAGCATAAATTTCGTGCGTATCAAGTGGAAGTACAATGTGACCGACTATCTTTCTCAAGGTAGATCTAAAATCATATTGTTCGATTCTAGCAAGCTCTAGGAGGAAGTAAGAGCGATGATTCATATCATCCCATGGCCTATAAGAACCATTCATGGCCTCTACGATTCCTTCATCTGAAGGTAATGTATCATCGAGGAAATCATGTGAGCAAGATGATACAGTGGACCATATGGGCCAAAGAACAAGATCCTCCTCATCCATCTATGAGGGAACAAGATCTGGGTTGGCAGTAGAGTCAAGAACAACCTGATACGCTATCTCTGCCACTGATAGTGGAATTTCCATTCCAATATGCAACTGACCTTCATAAGATGATGTCAGTGAAGGTAGGGTCCAAGGATTGTTAAAATACGAAGTGCGGTAAGGAATGAACCTCATTGACGAAGAAGACCTACTAGACATGGCATAGATATGATGAAATGGTGCCACAAAATCAAAGGTACCCATAAGGGAGGAATACATTCTGACACCAATATCCTCAGTTGATGGCTGAGAATTGTCGATCAGGGGATCGAAGGTCCAACTAATGCATTGGGACTAGCATGTGCAAAGGATAACTGATCGATCGTCACGATCTTCCCATCGTGAGGAAAACAAAAAGTACAGAAAATGGACAACATGATTGCAGTCATAAAACAAGTCCAGTTATGCCCTAGTAATAAGTTATAGTCAAAGGGCACATCAACCACCTCAACATCCACCTCCACTGTCTTCCCACCTAACTGGACCGAAAAGTTAGGAAGAATACCATGGGGTCAGAAAGAATGACCATCAAATGCATTCAACATAGTTGGATATTGAGAGAGGGTTGGAGAGCCAAGGTATTTCCAACAGGTTAAGGACATCACGCACGTTGCAGTGCCTTCATCAATAGCAATACGTTTGATGGTATACTTTGAGTAATTCACATGGATTTTAAAGGCCATGTGATAAGGCAAGCGAGGATTCACATCCTTGATGTCGACCTTAATAACCTTAGAGCCACAGGGGTCTAGATATCCTAACACAAATGGAAAGGCATTTCTCTATGAAGGACACATCTGGAGTACCTCCAAAGCTGACATCATGCAATGGGTTTGACCCAGATCCTCAACAATATAGTAATTTTGGGAAGCTCTATCATTAGGGTTTTGGGTAGAGCATTTGAGTACTCCTTTCGGAATACGAGGCATAGGCTCTATATTTTCAATCTGTAAAGGTGTCTCTAGAGGAGGCAGAGACTCTAGACTTGGAACAACCTGTGAAGAACTGTAATCATGAGACCTAGTGGCTACATTAATATGCGACTTGACCATATTTATGCATAGACCGTCATCATCTTGTGCTAGTGGGTTTTGACTCCCACTCACCGCATTTCTAGAATTAGAAGAGCTCAAGGCCATGTGATGATTATGTGGAAAAGGATTAGTCAGCACAATGGGAGGTAGAGATAAAAGCCTCGCAACTTCCTCGAGTTTGGGGCACAAGTGGGTAAGGTGATCATCAGTACAAAGCTTGTAAGGGAATTTAACCTTTCCCTTCTCTTTCTTTCCCTCACCAACATTAACCTTCAATCTATCATTGTTATCATTTTCCTTAGGTTTATAATCAATCCTCTCACCCTTACGATTGTTACCACGTCCTTTCCTTTTATTCCCTCTTGTTTGCTGGTTACCATTCGAGTTGGTCGACGACTGCGCATAATGTACATCTGCCAACTGATTGGGAGTGGAGCACATAGATGAAAATTGTCCTCCTATAGACTAGATTAGAGACAAATATTTCAACTGGCGTGTCACCAAGTCTGTAGATTTAACATTTGCGGGGCCTATACTTCCATCGAAATGAGGCCCGTGCTTTTTTCTAGGGTCGTAGTTTGACCTTGGTGTGTCAGGAAGAATTTCGTATAACATCCCAGACTAAGCATATATGAGATCTAACTATTGGGATTTGAAAATTGCTTCCTCTTCAAATGTTACCCCGTTTGTAGAGACATCCTTCGAAATATAAGGTAGCAAAAACTTAAGAAACCATTCCAACATGAACTCTGGAGGAATGTAGGCTTTGATCAACCTCTTCCGTCTGCGCCACTCTTAGACGTGATATAATATATGGGTGGCTTTGTCCCAGTGGAGGGATGACATAAGTTCTATGCCAACATCATAATGAATCGACAATTGGAAGTGGTTGAGAAAGACAAAAACCATCTGGTTAAAGTTACCGTATGTCCCCCTAGGTAGCTCTATGTACCATTTCGATGCAACCCCAGTGAGGGTGTGTTGAAACAGTCTTAAACGAATAGAATTTCCATTAAGGGAATTGGAAGAGAACCAAAGATGAAAAGTAGTGACGTGATCACTAGGATCCTCTCCAGTCTTTCTGTCGAATTTCAGAATATCCAAAGGAATCTTGGTGGGGATGGAAGGCCATGTCGGGTCATGATGCACTGGGTCATTTATTAATCTTGCTAAGTTTGGAAAATTGAGCAGTGCCAGAAAAGGGAGACATGGTTGTGACATCTGGCCCCAAGCTCTCGAGAAAGATTGATGTTGGAGAATCACAACCCATCCAAGGTTTTGGTATTCACCATGGCCATGTCCGGGATTGTAAAACCCCCCTCCATACTGATTCATAAGGGGTTGATTGAGCATCATTCCAATAGGAATGTTATGATGAGGGTTGTAAATATTGCCCCTAACTAGATTATCTCTAGGTTGGGGGTTTCCCAAAGTATGAAAGTGACCTCCTCTGGGTGGAAATCCAGAAGATAGAGGTGGATTCATCATGCCAAACGTGTTGTTTAGAATCAGTGTGGATGAGGTAGGTGTAAAGGAGGTAACATAAGCAACATCTTGTCCACCTAGTTGATTACTCCACCCAGGAACATTAAGACTAGGATTAGACCCGGGGTGAAAAGGAGGTAGGCTTCCAATCGTAGGAGTTGTCTGGGGAATATGAGAACCACCAAACGAGAGTGGAATATGTGGATCCATGCCCCCAAGTCACTACTACATATGGGCGGATTATTCTATGAAATGTTTCCACGTTCCCATTATTTTCATGTTTTTTTTTTAAATAGGACGAGATTTTCATTGCTATTGCCATGAAAGTTCATCGCTATTGCAACAAATAGGTTTTTTAAATTGGGCAGGATTTTCATCACTATTGCCAAGAAAGTTCGTTGCTATTTCCACAAAAAGTTTTCCTATCTCAAAAAACATTTGCTAACAGCTAGTTGACTAGTTGATCTATATATACCCGACTTTAAGAGACTTTGTGACACAATTGCTATAGTTGCGACACTGTTCATGGATTTTGTTTGAGTTGTTTAGTTTTTCCATCACCCACTGGTTGAACAAATCCAATTCTCGATCTACATAGCTCGGATCTTGAACTTGCAAGGTTAGTATGTTTTTTTATTGATGTACTCATTTAACTTGTAAATTTTTGTTCAAATGAAATTTCATGTAGCTTGTTTTTTCCTTGATAATATATTATATGTGTAGTACCATATTTCATGTCATTGGGTTTTGGATCTAGTTAGTATATTCTATGGAAATTCATGTGAAATGTCAAGAAAAATATTTTCTGAAGAAGTATTTTAAGAAGAGGGAAAACCACTCCATCAATAAGTCAATTCAAACATTAAAAACATATGTCATTATCAATCTAGATTAATTTGAGCCTACAATTCCTTATGTAAATTTAATCCTGATTACAAAACCACCAACTCATAACAACTTTACCAGTTGGACTAATGTTTGAAATAAAAGGTGGAAAAAAAATCCTCTTAAGTCTAATTCTATTGCTTAGAGACCTTGTTAGCTCTCTAACTTTTGTGTTTCTATGATGTTGTGCCTATATATTAATGTTATATTTTTAGTCTAGTATTAGGTTAGGTTAGTCATATAACATTGTATTCTTATGTGATGTTGTTTCTCTCAATTTTTTATATTCACACGCAATTCTAGATGTAGTGATTAACTCTAGTTTGTAGTTGATGTAACTTGTTTATACACTATTAATAAGGAGTAGCTAAAATATAAAAAAATCATGATGAAATATACGATAACATGATGAAATATATTAGTCAGACAATGAAAAATGAGAACATGCCAAAGTGTCTTAGAAAATAAAACTGCGACCAATGTAAGTAGCATAAAATTGTGACCATTGTATGTAGCTGCAAATCAACATGTCATAATTTAAACCAACCCAACCCAATTGTGGATGAAAAGTGGTTGGCATTCTTTTTTTAGTGGTGAATTTCAAATATTGACATTTTCTCTACAAAACAACTTAGAGGCTAGTGTACGGTGTCGAGTGATTCAAGTTTGAGAAATTTTGACCACTTTCGTTAAATGGTGTGTAATTATTTTCGATGGTGGTTCAGTACACACTACTCTAAAGTACAAATTGAAGCATATTGATATTAATAGTTAATCGATAATAAAAAAAACGCATGTCAAAATGTCTTAGAAGAAATAATTGTGAGGATTGTAGGTCACTTTAAATAAGCATATCATAATCAAAAGGAATAGCTAAAATATCATGAAGGAGTAGCTAAAATATAAAAATTTGACAACTTATTGTTTGGTATGGTGTAGGTAAGACAATTACTTGTCAGTACAAGGATTTGTCACTATGAACAAAAATGATAGGAAGCTTGCTCGGTTAAGAGAGGCATTAGAGGTGAGGGGTGTTGGCCCTTGACCAGGTTTTGTGGAAAAGTTGGTCATGGTTGAACAATTTTGGGACTTCGATAGGCTGGTTGAAGACAAAGCACAAGTTGAAGCGGAGATCGAGGGATTTTGGCCCCTTTTTAGGGCAGTTTTGGGATTGGGGTTTATGTAACGGGTATGGGGATGTCTACCCATGGGTTTACCCATGTTTAGGCCCTTTTTGTAATGTATAAATAAGTGGCTAGGCAATGTAAGAATCGGATCTAGCTAGCCAGTGAGCTAAGTGCGAATAGTTGTAAATGCTTTGTGCATGTGGTGTTGAACACTTGCAGAGCTAAGTGTAAGTGGTTGTAAGAAGCTTGTGTGTAGATTGTAAGAAGGATTTGTGTTGTAACCTAGCTCGGGGAAGGATTATATGGTAAAGTGTATGCAGATCTCATGTCCTATGTGGAGTAGGATTTTGTGGCTCTATGCATGTAGATGATTGACAAAAGACAATAAAGAGAAGAAGAGTTGGTGGACATAGACCCAGGTTGGGGGTGAACCATGTATATCTTGTGTTATGGTTGCTTTGTGCATTATGGTTGTTATATTGTTCATATGATTTATGCTTTGTGGTTACCTTCATGAATGTTTAGATACATCTGATATGATAGCTTAGTGCTTAGCCATGTGAATGAATGCTAGATCTGATTTATCTCTATATTCCAAGTGCTTGAATGTGTTAGGTCTTGTTGAATACTGTGATTCTCTATAATTAGGGTTTATCTATGCTATGAACAAGGATTAAATACTAACGAATGATAAGTGCTAAGTGCTCTATTAGAGTGTTGTAATCACAGATCTGTGTCCTAGCTAGGTTGCAGACACTTGAGTCCTGTAACCACCCCTGCCTCTACCTCAGGTGAGACTTCATCTACTTTGCAAGTGTTTCTGAAAGGGCAAGTAGTTAGGGTTTTGTTGGTGTGTTATTGAAGTGTTGAACCCTGGGTTTGATCCTATGCCAATAAATGGTTCTGTTTCTGAGACCTGAAATTGTGATTGATGGGAACTGAATAAACGAGAAAGATCCATGCGTAGATCTGTTTCCCTAGTGCGCAGTATTATACTTGACTTGTGAAGATCTGTGCTAAGATAAAAATTCAGATCTGAAGAAAAGAGGTAAGATCTTGAAGCTTTGTGCTCTGATAAAGGTAAGACAAGTGGAGATTTTTTGTTTCGAAAGTATGGATCTAGCTATGTTTGATAAATTTTGTCCTAGCCTGAAAAATAGGACACAACTAGAAGAAAGAAGATTTGATATGCGTAGATTTGATAGAGATTGTGAAAGATATGTTATTCCTATGAATAGAAAGGATTTTTGGACTAATAAGTGGATACAGAACCCTAGAAATATTTTTTTGCAGGTTAGTTACTGTGATCCTAATGCACAGTACAGGAAAGGCTGGGGATCATTTAAGAGAGAAAGAGGGTTAACCCTTTGTTATAGTTGCAGAAGACCGAGACATCTGGCTATGGAATGCCCTGATAGAAACCCTACTTGTATTTGTTGCAAAGCCATGGATCATGAAGTTCTGGATTTCCCTAGAATGATTGTTAAAGTTGAGAAGATGAATATGAGACAAGAAAACCCTGAGGAAGGACAAGAAACTAAGGATATGATAGAATCCCAGAAAGAATCAAAGACTGCATTATTGCAGATGAAAGAAACCTTGAATGATCATAGAGAAACCAATCTATCAGAGATCTTAAAATAAAAAGAGTGCATAGAAAAAAGAATAGGAGACTTCTACATATACTGTGTTCTGGATGAGGAAACACAGATGAATATCATGACATAAATAACTTGGGAATTTTTTGGAAAACCTGCTATGATTCCTTCATTAGGAGGAATAGGATTAGTTAAAGGAAAGATAATAACCCTATGTGGAAGAATGGCCCATGTACCTATGAGTTCCCATGTAACATCGACATAAGAAGAATTTGAGGTCGTTAAATTTGTTGAGAACAACATCCCATTTGCTATTTTTCTAGGAAAAACTTGGATTGAGAAAGATCAAATCTGAAGAAAACAAGAAGAGGAAGCTCTAGAATAGAAAAAGAAAGAACTAAGAGATTTCATGGCTAGGGGAATAACACTCTTACTGGAAGAACAAGAAGACCATTCGAAGCTACTGAGGACCATAGATCTAAACGTCTAAGTTGAAAGAACACAGGAAGACTTGAAACACCTGTCTGTACAAGAGAGTAGAGCACCTACTCCATAAAAAGAAGAAGTATTACCCTTGAGCCCTATGGAATAATCTCATCAGCGCGAAGTTACTATGTTGAGTACAGATAAGAACAAGAATGGAAAGAGGAATACCGAGATGTAGATCATAGGAAAGAAGGCTAGAAAGCTCAGCAAGTAGAAAGCAAAGCTAGAAAAATTACAAGAGGCACTAGAAAGAACTTCGCAGAAAGAAGGTTTACAGAACTTGAACTTCGCTGAAATATCAGAACAACGTAGAGTGGCACTTTGCCATGGCAGAGCAATATGAATATTGGAGGCATTATGACCATTAGATCGATGCTCCCAAACGGTTAGAACGACGGTTATGATCAGAAACTTCACCATTGGACTGTTGGGACTGCACCATAATGGATGGAACTACATTGATTAAGGCTTTTCAACCCATTGGAATAATCCGTTATGACGTTGTCTATTTATCCTGTCGAATGTTGCACCGAGAACACTTTTGTGAATTATATCTGATCCCACAAAGAATTGATTGTTATCGTGTTGTGCCTATTGAGACTTCACCACTTTCTCTATTACATTAAGTGTTTGATCACCGACTGGAGATACCTGATCTCGAGCATGCATGTTGGATGAACTCAATGCAGTAGAATTTTTTTTTGAAGAAATTCTAATTGACCTTATGGTTGAGAAGGTGATGTCCATAGGAATTCAAGCTTCATTGACACGAGGAATGCAAGCCTCCCTTTCGACTGCTTGTGGATTTGGACCATCCTGAGCTGCGACTGAGAAATGAACCAAGCATTGTGATGAATTAGCGAATGCGAAGCTCATCCCATCAATCCTTCCCACCTACATCCCGCCTCTGGCTGGTGCGGTGAGTCGTGACAATGTCCCAAGGGACTTCGACTACATGTTTATTACTGTGTACCTCCCGAAGGGGATATGTACAGTTAAGCACAGTTGGATAAGATTCTGAAGATGAATATCAACAACTATAACCTAGGAGATCGCAATGACTATGGTATGCTCATGCCGCATAAATATTTGACCAAGATGAAGGGAAAGAAGTTGAATATCATCCCCCAACCATGGACTATGGACATCGCAAGGTCCACTATTTTGAATGTAATGAAGATACCCCATTTTGGAAGGAACCAAGAGGTTAACGTGTGCATTAAGCTCTTGTTGTCAAGATTCCATGGTGATTATCTGTGGCTGGACAGATGCATCACCGTCGATCCGATGATGATCCATTGGATCACCAGATTGAGCATGCAAGGACAAGACCCACAAGATTTTTACCCAGGGAAGGTTGCAGACCATGCCTTGGCATAGAAAATCAAAGACACTTATGGCGATTTGGAAAAGGAGATGCGGAGCTACAAGGTAGCCTTCATTTAGAATGGCGCAGTGCACCTAGCCTGCCAGTTGATCGCAGGTAAGATAGTAAGAAAGAATAGACCCACGTAGGTCACAGAGTTTGTTGTTGATCTCACGGGAAAATGCGTGGAAGGGATACAAATGAACTAGGTGAGCTACCTCATCAACCAGTTAGAGTAGGATTTCCGTGAAGCTCAGGATTAGGGCTACGAAGTCCACTTCAGTTGGTTGCTGATCCTCATCGCATTCATTGCTTGGGAGATGCCAGAAGGTGCAACCTTCTCTGAGATTAAACCATCTGAACCTCTAGTTGCGAATTTCACCATGCTTTGGTACTCAAGCGACATGGGGAAACAATGGCAGTCGAACGTGGTGTTCCACACCTACTAACTGCAGTTGAAGAGGGCTATTGTGTCCTTCCCTTGTATGCCATCGAACACCCTTCACAGGTTCAGGCCCTAAGCGAAGTTTCATGTGGATAGATATTTTATTTATATCACTGCGCGTGGAGATGAACACAAAGAAGAGCTGCAGAGTTACTATAAGCTCACAGAGGAGGACATGGAAGAAATAACTAAGGAATGGCCTACAAATTGCCTTATCCCAGTCAACTAGGATGAACTGTCCAACCTCGACCTAATCAGAAGTCCGATAGTCACTTGCGAAGAGTATGATGCACCTGGAAGTAGCAGAAGGAAGAAAATAGAAGAGGTACAGAAGATGAACAATGCATCAGAAGAGACTGCTTCAGAATCACCAGGAGGAGGAGGTGATGACAAAGTAGACAACGAATAGAACAATGGAGAAGAAGACAAGAAAAATCAAGGTGAAGTAACACCGCCTAGGGATCCCATTAATGAGGCTGAAACATCCAAGAAAAGAAAGGTTTCCCCCACAAAACCTACATCGCGAAAGAATTTAAAAGCTAGTAGGCCCAAGTTGAATACTATGCTCACTGTGGATGACATCGACCTCATCATTGCTGCCATGTCAGATACCTCAGAAGATATTTTACAGTGCCATGAAGTAAAACAAGAGACCATGTATGAAAGGATTGAAGCAGAGCTGAGAGGGGTATAACAAGCCCTTCACTCTAGTCGTGTAGTGTCTACTGCGCCCCCACCATCAGAAAAAATAGGGCTGGGAGATGAGCCTGCCCAACTCCGCAGAATCGCAGATGTGATTGAAGCTCACCTTCATCGTGTCCAAGAAGGAAAAGAATAGGCCACAGAGGCCTTGAAGTAAGTACAAGAGGAATTCATAGAGAAACATTGGGTTGCATAGCAGGAAAAATACGTCTTCCAAGCGAAGTTCACAGAGGATAGAGCGCAAATCCAACAGGAGAAAGAAAAACTGCTCGTGGAATAGGTCGGAGTTAAAGAAGCAGTCAACATAGCACTTCGCTTTGTGATAGTCTTAGAACAAAGGGAGGAAGACCCAATGGAGAATCAAGTGGTGAACCTTGTTGAAGCCATCCAGTAGCTTCAACAGAGAATAGCAGATCTAGAGCTACAAACAGTGCCAAGCACTCCGCAGGATGTGCGAGACTAGAGAGAAGCAATTGCCCAGAGCGCAGTTGAGAGAATCAATGAATTATCCTTTGAATGTAAGAAAATTAGTAGTCGAAGTGCACAGACTTATGAGCGACTTACATAGGACCCTAAACTAAAGACATTGGAGTCAAAACTCCAAGAGGTAAAGCCACTAGAAACAACAGTACAAGCGCAGTTGAAGCTCCTGTCAGCAGTTGAGAGGATGAAAACATACCAGGAACAACGCACTGTTCAACAATAGGTCCATGCCATATAGAACAAAGTCATGGAAGTGGCTCAGAAGCTCCAGCCAGTCCAGGATGCAACTTGCCTACTTTTTGAGGATATTGAAGGACGAGGAGAAGAACTAGAACAAGTAGTCACCACAGTTGAAAAACACTTGGAAGAACCTGTGAATGAGGTAGTTATTTAGGAGTTCGCCGAGCAGGAGGCCTTGGTGAATCAGTAGGTTGAATCAGCTCGAGCCAAGCTTGAGGTATTTGAGGTAGAGTTACCCAGATTAGAATGACTTGGGATGAGTCACAGGTGAGTGTTGGGGGCTTGTTTTCCCTTGACCAGGTTTTGTGGAAACACTGGTCATGGTTAACCAATTTTGGGACTTCAATAGGCTAGTCGAAGATGGAGCGCAAGTCAAAGCGGAGATCGCGGGATCTTGGCCCCTTTTTAAGGCAGGTTTGGGACTAGGGTTTATGTAACGGGTATGGGGATGCCAACCCATGGGTTTACCCATGTTTAGTCCCTTTTTGTAATGTATAAATAAGTAGCTAGACGATGTAAGAAGTAGATCTAGCTGGCCGGTGAGCTAAGTGCGAATAGTTGTAAATGCTTTATGCATGTGATGTTGAACACTTGTAGAGCTAAGTGTAAGTGGTTGTAAGAATCTTGTGTGTATATTTTAAGAAGGATTTGTGATGTAACCTAGCTCAGGGAAGGAGGATCTGGTGAAGTGTACGCAGATCTCCTATCTTATGTGGAGTAGGATTTTGTGGCTCTGTGCATGTAGATAATTGAAAGAAGACAATAAAGAGAAGAAGAGTTGGTGGACGTAGCCCCGGGCTGGGGGTGAACCACGTATATCCTGTGTAATGGTTTCTTTGTGAATTATGGTTGTTATATTGTTCATATGATTTATGCTTTGTGCTTACTTTCATGAATGTTTAGATACATCTGATATGATAGCTTAGTGCTTAGCCATGTGAATGAATGCTATATCTGATTTATCTCTATATTCTAAGTGCTTGATTGTGTTAGGTCTTGTTGAATACGTTGCTTATCTGTAATTAGGGTTTATCTGCGTTGTGAACAAGGATTAAATACTAACGAACGATAACTACTAAGTGATCTATTAGAGTGTTGTAATCATAGATCTATGTCCTAGCTAGGTTGCAGACACTTGATTCCTGCAACCACCCCTCCCTCTACCTCGGGTGAGACTTCATCTGCTTCACAGGTGTTGCTGAAAGGGCCTTTAGTTAGGATTTTTTTGGTGCGCTGTTGAAGCGTTGAACCCTGGGTTTGCCCCTGTGCCAACAAGGGGTGATGGAAAATGTTATTTCCCCTGCTATGATTGTAGGGGCTTACAAAGAAAAAGGCTTTTAATAACAACAACTGAAAGACATTGTAGGGAGAAGGGGCATGCCGAAGGGGGTTATGAATATCGTCCCTTGGTAGGAGGATTCGATATTTAATGGATTCTTTGTAATAATCATCATGTCATGAATTTTAGTAATATTTCTTATTGGGATTTTTATATTTTCTATACA
This sequence comes from Picea engelmannii, assembly GCA_009831015.1. NCBI lineage: Eukaryota > Viridiplantae > Streptophyta > Pinopsida > Pinales > Pinaceae > Picea > Picea engelmannii. The sequence continues at coordinate 180,215 of ML798179.1, forward strand.
CATTAAATTTTCTATGTTGTTTTTAAATATATAGACGATGCCCCCAAAATGTCAACCTCCAGAGAGTTAGTTGCCAAGTACTAGCAGAAATAATCCTTTATAGGGTGATGAAATTCAAGATCAGAATATTGAAGCTGCTGATCAAGTTATTAATGATGATATGGATGGAGAAAACTTTAGTGATTCAAATCAGGAAGATGAGATACACAGATTGATCCAAGGCACATTTGCTCCAATGGATGAGGACAACTAAGATGACAGTCATGATGTCGATCCTCTACTCGAGAAGTCATGTCAACCTCTTTATGAAGGATCAACAACAAATATTTTATCTACTATATTTTTGTTGGTCAACTTGAAGGTTTTGAATGGTTTATCAAACACATGCCTCACACAGATACTAAGGTATTTAATTTGTTAATTATTTATGCCTGCATGTTCACAAATACTTAAAAGGTTCAATTTTTTCCTGTATTGCTATTGTTTTCTAATTTGTAAATTAGTATGGATGCGATATTGATGATTAATATTGTTTACATTGAATTATTGTTTTGAATTTTGTAGATTGTTAGGTGATTTTCTATTACCGACGTCAAATATTTTGCCACGCACATATCGAGAAATATCCGTGATTATGAAAGAAATTGGAATGGACTATTAGGCTATTGATGCATGTCCTAATGATCATATCATGTACTATGGACAATATGCATTAGAAAACGAATTCCCACAATGCCAAATAAGTAGATATCGAATCGATATAGCATCAAAGAAGGTGCCTTGCAAAGGTCTTCGTTATATTTCGATAATTCCACGTTTCCAGCGGTTGTTCAGGTGCCAAAGTATAACATAGTTTATGGATTTCCATGAAAAGAACAGAAGTCGAGACGATTTTCTTCAAATGCATACAGATGGTTTTGCATTGAAGTACATCGAAGAAAAGTGGCCAATTTTTAAAGAAGAACCTCGTAATGTTAGACTTTCATTGGCAGCTGATGGTGTCAATCCATTTGGAGATTTTCGTGGACTGTTTTTGTTATAAGAAATAACCTTCCTCCTTATATGTCGATCAAGAGAGAGCACACAATGTTGGCAATGATTGTTATAGGTATTTAATTATCTTTTATTTTATTTAAAGTATGAAAAATATTTCATTTATTTGTTTCGTGAATGGTAATTATTTCTTTTATATATAATGACATCTAGATATAAGTATAATTAATCATGTAGTATGTTGAACCAATTAGGTAAGTACCAGGTTAAATATATGAACATATATATTGAGCCTCTTATCAATGAGTTGTTGAAGTTATGGGCTGGCGTCACTATGTATGACATCTCTGGACCAATAGGGCAAAAATGATTTCAATTCCATGGAATACTATCATGGACAATTCATGATGCTCCCGAGTTAACACATTTTTGTGGCATATTGTTACTTTATTTTGTGATTTAATATTATATATATTTATTGAAAATATCATGCATTATTTTAAATTGTAACTCTAATTTGACACTACATTAATTCATATATCTTGTAGGTCTTCAAACAAAGGGTAAATTTGCATGCCCAGTTTGTGGTCCCAAGATAAAATCTCGTCTTTCAAGGAGTTTAGGAAAGGAAGTGTTTAATGAGTATAGGCACTTTCTGTCTAAGAACCATAGTTATCGAACTACAGACAAAGAAAAATTCAATGGTAAAGAAGAGAATGGAAAAAAACCACGAAGAATGACACCTTGCCTATGGAAGTTGGAATATATTAGAAATTGTCAAGGAACACAAATTATTTATGTATGACATATTATATAAATATATGGTTAATTTCATTAGTATTAATTTCATTTTGTTTGATTAATTAGTGTTAATTTAAGTTATTTGATGTTTCATGAATGTCATTAAGGCACAAATGGGCTTCCAAGAGGAATGAAAAGTTACCCGATGCAATTCAGTATATTGCCATACTACGAGCACCTAAAAATAGTTCATCTGTTTGATACAATGCATATCAGGAAGAACATAACATAATTGTTATGGCGAATATTAGATGGAAGGACTAACAAAGAGAGAATTGGAAAGTTTTGTTGTGACATCCAGGAAGCTAATCAGGCATTGCAAAGTGTTATTATTAATTCTAATGGTGATGTTCATGAACATAATACTAGTCTTCCTTGGTTATTGATGGATCAACAAAGAAATATTGTAAAAGAGGTCATTCAAAAAATTAGGTTTCCGACGGGGTTTACGTCGAACATACAAAATATCTTAACGGAAAAAGGTGATTTTGGTGGGGTTAAAACACATGACTGACACACACTCATTAAGATAATTAGCAGGTTATAATATATTTCCTTATTGGTACACATTTTTTGGAAACAAATAATAATTATTTGTTTTTTGTTATAGTATCTTCTACCTTTATCTCTCCCAGACGACTTTGACAACAACATAAAACAAATTATTTATGTACTTGGCAAATAAATGAGGTAAGTATTTTTTTATAAGGAAAATGTACTTCTTATGTGATTTGTAGCGAAACTTATTGACATATTATATTTTATCTGCAAATTTATGTATGCCTTGATATTATTTTATTGCATCGACATTTGTAGGTGGCTATCATCAAACATAATCCATAAAGAAAATATAAGGTATTGGAAGAGAGAAATTCCCTGACTAATGTGTCAAATGCAACAATATCTACCTCCAACATTTTTCAATGCACAAGAACACTACCTCATACACAAAGTTGAGGAGATTGAATTATGTGGACCAGTACACACAAGGTCGATGTGGATGGTGGAGAGGCAGTTGAAGTCACTGAAGGATTTTGTTAGACAAAGAGAACATCCAGAGGGTTCTGTGGTTGAGGGATATATGGCATATCAATGCATGGTGTATATTAGTCAATATCTACCTAAATTAGCAGAAAATATGAATGTGCCTCACATTTGGCATCTTGACTCCATCAACAAATTTGAAGGGGAGGTCTTACTGGGGAAAGGTAAAATGAGGACTGTGAAAGGTAATTATTAGATGTTGACATAGATTTAATATATTACACATTTATTTTTCCAATTTTATTTTATCATACTAATTTTTTACATTTTTTGTTCCTGCATATTGAACTATATTAAATTATTCCTTTATTAACAATAGCTAATTAATGATATTAAATTGTTATTTTATCATATAGTTTCTCGAGAGTGGGATGCTTTACATTTATACATTGCAAATAACCTTTATTGGATGGAGCATTGGATAGAATATACTGAAGAATACTTCAGTAGGTTATCATGGGAAGGGGTGAGTAAGATGATTAAAACAACGCATCTTCATCGATATCAGTTTCCTGATCTTACATCAAGGGAAGTTGATTTAGCTTTTGGTTTAAAAGATAAACATGCAAGTAAATTTTTTACCCACATTTTCCTAGTTATTTCCAAATTTTTCAATGTATTTGGTTTGTTTAATTTTTGAAATATATATTTACTAAGTCCTATATGAGGTTTATTAATTGGCAATGTATTTTTTACTTGTTGTCCATATTGCAGTTGAAACATCACAAGGCTATGTGGTGTAATGGTCGTAAATTCCGTATCAAAATGTTGGATGATAAGATGAAAACTTCAGATTGTGGGATAATTGCAGTGTTTAAGGTCACCCACATTTCCTCTAGAAGTGATAGAAATCTGGAAGAAACTGAGAGTAGGTACTATGGGCATTTGGAGGATATAATTGAGTGTGATTTTAATTCCTTTAAAATAGTTTTGTTTGAGGTTAAATGGTACAGGTTACAAATGCATGAACGTGATCCTGAAAGAACTGTTATTGAGCATGATAATGGATTTACCATGGTTAATACAAGGGCATTTGAACCGGGTACAAAGCCTTATGTTCTTCCAAGTCAATGTGAGAAAGTATTTTACTCAGAGGTACCTAGTAAAGTAGGTTGGTCATACGTTGTTAGATATGATCCAAGAGGAAGACTAGTAAAGTATAATGATGCAACCAAGGATGAATATAATAATGAGGAAGAAGATCATGATTATGCAGATCAGGAGCATGTGGCTCATGTAGTCGATGTGTCAAACAAATAAGTTGAATAAGTTGATCATCCAAATGTAGGAGACGACGATCTCATTGATGATATTGATAACTATATTAGAGAAAATGACGTTGATGTTGATGTTGATATGAATGATCCTTTCACCAATATTGATTCTGAACCAAATTCTGATACAAATGTTGAGCTGGATGAAGAAGAAGATGACTGGTATTTAATTTTTGAAAAGAAGAGGTATGTGTTTATATCTTTTATATGATCTTTATATGTTTTTATTTTGTATAATATAGTATATGATACATGTTCTTTATAATTTAAAATTAGGTACTATGGGGAAATTGAGAGTGATGTGAGGAGGGGGGGACATAATTAGAGCTTCCACCTTCACGTGGTTTCCCCTATTCTTTGTCATCACCCTTCATGACACTTGTCACCAAACGATCATTATATCACAAGGTTGGAGGCATATGGACATTGGGATGAGGATTTATAACCCTATTTTAACAAGATACATTAATTGAACTTTGACTAGATTGAAAGGTGCATGCAATTGAAAATACAAACAACCCAAAACTAAAAGGGATCAATACACAGACTGTCAATGAGAGTTGATTTGGCCATGGTGTGTAGGAAGAGGCCTAACATCTTCAAAATTATCATTCTCCAAATATTTTATTCAAATTTTACAAGGAAATTGTACTAGGACTAGACACGGGCAACAATGACTTGTGAATGGGGCCAACATTGAATTTTTTTCAAACTTTTTTTGTATGCATTGAAATTGACATGGATAGACTATTCGCATGCCTTAATGATATGGGAGGGTTCTGGACTCAAATTTGACTCACAAACTGACTTTCTTCCATCATCAATTCATCATGTAAATCATAAACCATAATTTAGTGGAGTCATCGATTTGTTGGGTTTTAGTGTTCCTAGTGAATGGATGCATTGTTTTTGACATGGAATGGGACAACACATGTACCTTCTTAATTTTCTTCCTTCACTTGATGTGGGCCTGATCATTCCTAGCCTTGAATTGAAAGTTACCCCTAGTCTTAGTCATCACCCTTCATGACACTTGTCACCAAACGATCATTAGATCAGAAGGTTGGAGGAATATGGGCATTGGGACGAGGCTTTATAACCCTACAATAACAAGAGACATTAATTGAACTTTGACTAGATTGAAAGGTGCGTGCAATTGAAAATATTAACAACCCAAAACTAAAAGGGATCAATAGACAGACTGTCAATGAGAGGTGATCTGGATGTGGTGTGTAGGAAGAGGCCTAACACCTTCAAAATTATCATTCTCCAAATATTTTATTCAAATTTTACAAGGAAATTGTACTAGGACTAGACATGGGCAACAATGACCTGTGAATGGGGACAACATTGAAATTTTTTCAAACTGTTTCTGTATGCATTGAAATTTGACATTGATATACTATTCACATGCCTTAACGATATGGGAGGGTTTCTGGACTCAAATTTTACTCATGCACCCACTTTATTCTATCATCAATTCATCATGTAAACCATAAACCCTAATTTAGTGGAGTTATCAATTTGTCAGGTTTTAGTTTTCCCAGTGAATGGATGCATTGTTGTTGACATGGAATGGGACAACACATGTACCTTCTTAATTTTATTACTTCACTTGATGTGGGCCTTTTCATTCCTAGCCTTGAATTGAAATTTACCCCTAGTATTAGTCATCACCCTTCATGACACTTGTCACCAAACGATCTTTAGATCACAGGTTGGAGGCATATGGGCATTGGTATGAGGCTTTATAACCCTATAGTAATAAGAGAAATTAATTGAACTTTGACTAGATTGAAAGGTGCGTGCAATTGAAAATACTAATAACCCAAAACTAAAAGGGATTAATACACAGACTGTCAATGAGAGGTGATCTAGCCATGGTGTGTAGGAAGAGACTAACACCTTAAAAATTATCATTCTCCAAATATTTTATTCAAATTTTACAAGGAAATTATACTAGGACTAGACACGAGCAACAATGACTTGTGAATGGGGCCAACGTTGAAATTTTTGCACACTGTTTCTGTATGCATTGAAATTTGACATGGATAGACTATTTGTATGCCTTAACGATATGGGAGGGTTCTAGACTCAAATTTGACTCACACACCCACTTTCTTCCATCATTAATTCATCATGTAAACCATAAACCCTAATTTAGTGGAGTCATTGATTTGTCAGGTTTTAGTGTTCCCAGTGAATGGATGCGTTGTTGTTGACATGGAATGGGACAACCCATGTACCTTCTTAATTTTCTCCCTTCACTTGATGTGGGCATGGTCATTCCTAGCCTTGAATTGAAAGTTACCACTAGTTTTTGTCATCACCCTTCATGAAACTTGTCACCAAATAATCATTAGATCATAAGGTTGGAGGCATATGGGCATTGGGATGAGGCTTTATAACCCTACAACAATAAGAGACATTAATTTAACTTTCACTAGATTGAAAGGTGCATGCAATTGAAAATACAAACAACCCAAAAATAAAAGGGATCAATACATAGATTGCCAATGAGAGGTGATCTGGCCATGGTGCGTAGGAAGAGGCCTAACACCTTCAAAATTATCATTCTCCAAATATTTTATTCAAATTTTACAAGGAAATTGAACTAGGACTAGACACGTGCAACAATGACCTGTGAATGGGGCCAACGTTGAAATTTTTTCAAACTGTTTCTATATGCATTGAAATTTGACATGGATAGACTATTCACATGCCTTAACGATATGGGTGGGTTTATGGACTCAAATTTTACTCACACACCCACTTTATTCCATCATCAATTTATCATGTAAACCATAAACCCTAATTTAGTGGAGTCATTGATTTGTCGGGTTTTAGTGTTCCCAATGAATGGATGCATTGTTGTTGACATGGAATGGGACAACACATGTACCTTCTTAATTTTATTCCTTCACTTGATGTGGGCCTGATCATTCGTAGCCTTGAATTGAAAGTTACCCCTAGTCTTAGTCATCACCCTTCATGACACTTGTCACCAAATGATCATTAGATCACAATGTTGGAGGCATGTGCGCATTGGGATGAGGCTTTATAACCCTACAATAACAAGAGACATTAATTAAACTTTGACTAGATTGAAAGGTGTGTGCAATTGAAAATACTAACAACCCAAAACTAAAAGGCATCAATACACAGACTGTCAATGAGAGGTGATCTAGCCATGGTGTGTAGGAAGAGGCCTAGAACCTTCAAAATTATCATTCTCCAAATATGTTATTCAAATTTTACAAGGATCATTCTCCAAATTCCATTTTGGTGCATTTGCATGAATCACTTCTCACCAATTCTTGGGATCTTATCTTGTTCTTCAAGTTCTAAATCTACATAATGACTTAAGAAGTGGGTGATGGTATTGAAGAAATAAGGATTGAAGTTCTCAATGTTGTTCTTATGGAGGGATTCAAGAAAGAAGCAGTGGACCCATTAATTAGAATAGAGAATGATATTGAATTTAAACAACCTTTGACCCAACTAACCACTGGAAGATTGAAACCAACATGTATGTGAAATAATATTAAATATAACCATGAAACCCTACTTTATGCCTTTGATAGATCTAACTTTATAACAAAGGCTACCATTTTCTTTGTCTTGGTAGAATGGAAAGCTTCTTATGACAACCCCCACAATATAAGGAATCTGTCTCCCATTCAAGAAGACAAACTATTCAAAAGAAATGGCTTTGGATAGATTATGATTGATCCTCCTCCAGTTACTTTTGATATGTTTTTATAAATATAATTGCATAATGATATTGGCTTGAAATATTAAAAAATGTATGGATCATATTTTTTAGGGATCAAACATAGAAAGGTAGAATTTCAAATGCACCTAAGACTTTTCCATATCTCCTAGATTAATTTGGAATGGCTAGCACATCCTCTTCAATGAGCCCATATAGCCCCATATAATATAAAACTGTATAGTCCAACGATTAGGACTAGGTATTTTCTCTCATCGAAAAGAGTATACATTGTCCTTTAAATTCTCCTTTGTCACAAATGTCCATTAACTATTTATTTTGAATTCCTTCCATAAACCTTGGAAAAACAAGAAAATTGTTGCTATATTTGCAATGTTGACTAATTCTAGACCCTTAAATACATATTGGAAATGGGTTGTCCCCACCTTTGATATTTATTGGAAGCTCTACACTCTAGCCCCTATTGGATTTTGAATGCCCCATATGCTATTCATGCTTTTCCTCATGTTGGAATAATTATGGGAAAAGAAAAGTATTCTCATATGCATTTTCTATCCATAAGGCCATGCTCTTAAGTCTCCATTGAGTGCATTCCCAGTTCATTAGAGCCCTAATACAATGATTAGATCACTAATAGAATTTCACCAGTGCATTTTCTATTCATTACTAGGTAATGAATTTCTCTAATACAATGATTAGATCACTGATAGAATTTCATACATTAATTAAGTGGTAGTAAGATTTTAATACAATTTCAAGCCATTTACAAGTTACTTCTAATTATGATTTTATACTCGCAAAGAATTCTTAGAAGACGAGGTTGCATAGGTATCTAGTTATAACAAAAGTTGAAAGGTTCTATTGCATTAAATCTTCTCTCTATTAAGAGACAACCAAAAGAACTTAAAAAATATTCTTGTGGAGGATACCATTAAATATTATATCACAAACATCTAATAATACATCACACTCTACTTCATCAATGAAATGAGATGATATGCCAAATTTGAACTTGCCTTGTTTTGTGACTGGTAGTTTAGTGT
>ML798179.1:189202-227607 GCA_009831015.1 Picea engelmannii
TTTGGTCATCCCATGAGTTCCCATGATTACTTCAGTAGGATGTTAACATCCAACCCGAAGTTGATCATAACTTCTCACACTTCATATCATTGAATCAATGCATTTAAGATAAATTATTTTCCATACCTTGTTCACTGGACATGGTTTAAGGGCCTATCTTGTGCCTCTATTGGTGACTCTAAAATTGGCCCAAGTACCTCCCTTAACTTTTTTGTGGATTTATCATTGTCTATTATCTATAGAAAACTTTTCAATTTTTTTTTGACTTCATCTTCCACTATATATACTAGTAGAATCATGCATTGGCTTAGTGGCCAAATTATGGAAGGTTTTCTATTTCTTGCATTCATAGTAACTATGTTTCTAGCATGAATAGCTTCCTGCATCACCTTAATTACATATTTAAAGTAACCTTTCTTTCATAGTACATCAAACCTTGGTGCTCACTATAAAGCTTGATATATGGGTCCTTGATTTGCATCTCTCATGTTTGTGCTAGAATTGGCTCCAAACTAGGTGACAATATTGATCCCAATGTAGGCACAACCTAGTATATTTTCACCATGGATATAAAGCTCACAATTCACCATATTATCACTACTCTATATCATGTATTGTTCCTCCCATTTATTAATAAATTGTACACAATCATGAGTATTATGTATTGTCTTTTGGTAGTACCCACATCAAGGATGGTGAGGATATAAGTAATTCCTTTCAATATGCCCCACTTCATAATAATTATAAAATCATGGTGGGAGATGATCCACTTAATTACATAGAGCCCTATTACCCTAATTCTAATTATGTCCCCCATCCACTCACATGGTTGAATCCATTGTGGACAAGTTCTTCTCAAACTTTTCCATTAGTGTAGATATTGCACAAAAATCCTTTGTATCGTTAATGTTTACCTAAGATAAGTTTCAATTCACAATGCTACAATATTACTAAATTTTTATAGCAATAAGAAATGGTGGATATCATACCTATTATTTTAGAAGATCTCACGAATCCCAACATCCATCATCTCATGTAGATTTTTTTTTTTTAAAACATACACGAGGCGTGGAAATATCAACGAAAGTTCATCGCAGGCTAATAATTAGGTTTTACTCTGACAAGGATTTTCGTTGCTATTGCCACGAAAGTTCGTCACACGTTTCCACGGTTTTTCGTCGCTATTGCCACAAAATTTCATTGCACTTTTCCATGGTTTTTTGTTTCACATATAGCATTTGCGTCGTAATCTCTTCATGAGTTTTTTCTCTGCCAAGAGTTTTTGTCGCTATTGCCATGCTTTTTCATCAAAACTTTCCACACTTTTTCGTCGCACGTATGGCATCTGCGTCATAATCTGTTGGTAAGTTTTTTACTTTGGCACGGTTTTTCATCCCTATTGCGACGATGTTTCGTCACTATTTCCATGCTTTTTAAGGTAAACCTATCTTGAGGGTGATGACACGTGGAGGGATTATTTCATCGCTGTTTCCACGAATACCTGGTTCATGGATATAGCGACGAAAAAAGTTCCACGAAAAATAGTCTTTGCTTTCATGGAAAGTGTGATGAATATGTGTGGAAATAACAACGAAAAACCATGGCAAATTTGGTCATATGTAGTAGTGAGTCAAATAATAGGATTCAAATTAGATGCTGGGATGGAGGATGAAAATTGCGATGTGAAATTTGGCATACCATAATAGAAAGAGCTAGATGCCATAGGTATGGATTGAGAATTATATCCCGACGAATGAAAAAGAGACCCAAAAGGGTTCATTACTGTAGGTTGTGTATTAACTACAGGCCAGACCAGAGTGATGATAGGAACCTTTGGCACTACAACCGTAGTGGTCGAAGGTGTAGAAGGAGTTCCATTAACTACTATAGGTATGGGAGTCAAAGGACTCCCAGTATCTTTGTGACTCTACTCAGTACTCATACTTGTATGACCACAAGTCTGGTAGGTGGAGGTGTGTGTATCGCGATTGATAACTTTATGCCTTTTAGAAGGTAAAGACTCAATATGCGGTGGTAACTTCAAAAAACGATGAGACCTACGAGGAAGTTGGTCTAGCTCCATGATGACTCAAGATTTGAGATATAAAAAAAAATCCTAAGGCCAACTAACAATGAAAGAGCACACCAAAATAAACAAAAGAACAATATGCACACAAACAAGATAAGGTGGCTGAAAGGGGCCTCCCTTCCTAAAGTAGGTATGCCTCTCCCAAGATGGGCCTGAGACTCCCTTCAAAATATCAGAGGTATCATAATCAGTTAAAAGGGCCCTCGTGGGATTAACAACCCATCGGTCAGATCCCCCCAAAGAGGTAATCCTCCATAAAGGCTGTGTGTTGTCCGACCTTTATCTAACTCAGGGTACCTACATAATAACCCTTGCAAGTAACCTATGTGGCTACCTATGTTAAGCAACTAAGAAACCACGATATAACCAATGCACATGAGAACAATCATAAGTTAGGTCCACCATATGGGCAGGGTAACAAAGCCCAGAATATCGAAAGCATTACCTTTCACAGAGGCAAAGGTAATAGAAAGATCCCCATATACGAATAGATCCCCAAAAATATCTCTGATGATAAGAAGGTATTGGATGGATATCTACTCGTCCAACTTCCAATGACCTCATTCTTAACTCTGGTGTGAATGGAGCCTCTTGACATCACCAATTATACAATGGATTTCACCACTCCCTTAGTCATACACATATGTTGATTTTAATAGCCTTGGAGAAGTTTACTCACAAAATCCTATTCCAAGGCTCTAAATCTTAAGCTAGTTTGTGCACCCTGAAAAATAAAATCGTTTCTAATCAATTTTAAATTTACCAGCATTACTTTTAATGGATTTGTTTACTCAAAAGGTGTGGTCATAAAATTGATGATGTTATGGCTTAGCAAGTAAAAGAAATGAATATGAATATAATGCAAATTCCTAACTTCATTTCTCAATAAAGGATAAGCTTTTCAAAAATGCAACTTTCAACTCAACTCTTCTATTTTAAATAAGATGCAATCTTTTCATACATGTATCAAGATCAATGATAAGATTTCAAAAGATCAAATGCCATTATGCAAAATGTATTATTTTTTGTATTTTCAATATAAAGGAAATGAAAATGCAAGGACTGAACAACGAATTGATATATAAACCCTACTATAAGCAAAAGAGACAAACCAAGTAGGATATCAAGAAGAAAACACCCAGCCCAAGATGCAAGGACAACCAATGAAAAAGATGATGAGAAAGAAAGACTGCCCGAAAATTCAACCAAAGAAAGGTTTCCTATCACTCTGTAGGCACTTAACAGTCATGACAGAGACCCAAGAAGACTCAACAACCATCAAAACTTACCCAACAAGCACCAAACTTATCAATAAAGAAAACACATATGATGTACACAACTGTTCAGGAGAAAACCATGTATATACATTCCTTATAGAAATATAGCTCGCGTATGTACATGTTTGTCCAGGGAAAACCCACATATATGTATTAAAACATTGGCAGGTTAAGGATAAATCCAAGAAACTCAGACTCAAAATGAAAATAGGGTGTCAAGCAATCAAATGACAAGAAAATCAAGGTAACCGAGAGCAATCAAAGGAGAAAAACACTCCAAACCCCAAAAAGAAGATTCTTCCCTAGTATGGTTGCCAATTCTGTTACGAGATAAATCACTCTATGGCATGGGGTAAACCACAACAGACGAAAATGACTACAAAAATCAACTCTAATCTCAAGTATGATATATAAACAAACATGTTAACAAGACAAGATAAAGATCCTACCTTGTCCAGACGTTCGATGAAGTCCACCATTGAGCACTTGATTCAAAGCTATACACCTGCAACTTGTCCTCAACAACCAAGATACACAAGCATATGGTGATAATATATAAATTTAACACATATAATATCATAATCCATCAACATTCATAACAAATACGCCCATGGAATAATAATTCAAATATTTGCAAGACATTAATTGGACGAGAAAAGAGTATTTATATTAAAATGTAATAAAAAAAAGTGTATGAATAACAAACTTCCATGTTACCACGTTTGGAACCAAGAAACTAAGTCCCTTCCAACTGGGCCTCCACCAAAGGAAAGCTCATATAAGAGAGAAAATGAGGTTCTTCATCAAATAGGGAAGATCTTAGGAGTTGAACATTGTGTTCAGACTTAAAAGGACAAAGGGATGCATACTCAATATGAAGTGAATAATTTCTCTAGAGTAACTTTTCTCTCAAAGTTGAATTCTTTCTCCCTCTTTTGACAGTTTATATATGGCCCATTTATATCCTTCAAATGGAACTGAAGGTCCAAGTCAGAATGTTTTTAGTATATGGAAGGTCAAGGATCATGGATGTCATGACGTAACATGGAAACGTGACACCATTTTTAATTTTGGGCACAAAACCCAATGTACACGGGTTGTAATGGTGCAACCTGTGTATACACATGTTGTATAGCTATTAGGGTGTGTATATGAGGAAAAATATGTTTTTTAGCTCTGGGAATTGCAAAAAGGGACATCAAGTCTGCATAGGAAAATGGAAAAGGCCTTTTGAGCAAGTTGCATGGGGCGAGGAAAATATTTCTATAACACACCTACCCAACATTCTCCCACTTTTTGTTTTCTTTGCATTTAGGGGGTCATAGGATTACACAGTCAACAATCTAGGGTAGCAATGATCATTGTTTCTCTATACCAGGAGAAATTCTTGGAGGTCACCAAATTTCTCAATGAATCTGCAACATTCTTCAAAGTGTTAACCTTCTCCAACAACACTTTTTTGTCTTCAACCATGTCTCTTACAAAGTGATACTGAACATCAATATTCTTGTCTTTGAATGATAAGTTGGGTTCTTTTCCAAGAAGATTGCACCCTGACTATCACATTCTAACCTTACTGCTTATTGTACCAACCCAATACCTGAACACAATATTTGTAACCATACTACTTCCTTGTGTGCATGAGTGGTTTCCATGTATTCAACTTCTGTAGTTGAGAGTGCCACTATAGCCTGTCTTTTGCTCATCCCACTGATTTTTCCTCCAAATAGGTTAAAAACATACCCACTTGTAGATCTTCTACGATATATATCTCCAGCACAGTATGCATTAAAAAACCTATGTATGTACACAAATCTATCCAATACTGGTCTTCCTTGGTAGCACATTCCATAGTTAGAAGTGCCACACAAATACCTAAAAACCCTCTTTACTTCTATCTAATGCTCCTTCCCTGGTTTTGACATATACTTGTTAAAAACTCCCATTGCATGTGCAATGTTTAGTCTAGTACATACCATTGCATACATCAAACTCCCAACCACAGTAGAATATGGAACATGGGACATGTCCTCTTCCTCTTCCTATGTCTTGGGACATTGATTTACAGATAAATTTACACCTATAGGAATAAGAACCTTGACCAATTTACTTTCCTTCATATTAAACCTTTGCAATATTATCTCAACATATTTTATGTGATTCAACCAGAGTCTCCTATTTGCACGATCTCTTTTAATCTCCATTCCTAGAATGAAGTTAGAATCCCCAAGATCCTTCATGTATAATTTGGAGGATAGATGCGACTTCACCTTTTTTTATTACATCCATATTGTTTCCTACTAGCAACATGTCATCGACATACAACACTACATAAATGAAGTGATTACCAACTTTCTTGGAATATACACAATGATCAACACTACTTCTCACAAATCCTAGTCCAAGGATGTATGCATCCAAATTTTGGTACCACATCCTAGGTGATTTCTTTAGACCATATAGTGACTTCTTTATCTTACATACTAGCTCTTTATTTCCCTTTACTACAAAGCCTTCTAGTTACTTCATGCAGATTTCATCCTCTAGATCCCCATGTAGGAATGTTTTTTTCACATCCATCTGTTCTACTTCAAAATCAAAAGTAGCAACAATAGATAAAATAAATCTAATAGAAGTTAACTTGGCAACAAGAGAAAAAATTTCACCAAAGTCAATTCCCTCTACCTGGAAATAACCTTTTTCTACTAACCAAGCTTTGTATTTCTCCACTTTTCCTTCTACATTCAAATTTTTCTTAAACATCCATTTTCTTCCAATGGACTTTCTTCCAGTTACCAAATTAACTAAATCCCATTTCTCATTCTTATCCAAGGCATCCATCTCTTCAACCATGGCCTTCTTCCAGAGTTTAATATCATCTGAATTCACTGCTTCCATGAAAGTTGTGGGATCATCATCAATAATAGATAAATCAAAATTAACATGAAAATTAGGTGGACTACACCTTTTTGGTTGCCTTCTTTCCCTCATTGTTATCCTCAATACTGGAGTATGAGGTTGTTATTCTTGTGATTCATCTTCTTCTGTTGATTCAAATTTTTCATCATCTGTATCAAACTCTATTTTCTTATGTTCTTCTTACATTGGTAGGAATTTCTGTTTGGGAACATCTTTAACCTCTCTTAAAACAACATCCTGACTGTAAACAATCTTCTTAGTTTATGGGTTCCAAAATTCATACCATATTTATGACCAATAAAGATACACTTTTCGGCTTTATTATCCAGCTTACTCTTATTTTCCTTTGGAACATGTACATAAGCATCACAACCAAACAATCTAAGATGTTCAAGAGAGGGTTTCTTACCCATTCATACTTCATGCATGTTTTTTTCCACCAACGTTGATGAGGCTGATCTATTTACCAGGTAACATGAAATACCCACTGCCTCTGCCTAGAATTCTTGTCCTAACTCAGCACCACTGAGCATGCTCTTTGATTTTTCCATCAATGTCATGTCCATCCTTTCTGCAGCCCCATTCTGTTGAGGTGTGTATGGAGTAGTCTTCTACCTATCTATACCGCACTTCTTACATAACTCTTCCAATTCATTCCAACATAATTCTCCTCCATTATATGTCCTCAACACCTTTATTTTCTTCTTTGTCTGACTTTATACCAGAGCCTTAAAATATTTAAATTTATCAAATACCTCAGATTTCTTCCTAAGAAAATAAATCCATGTGTTCCTTGAGAAATCATTTATGGATGAAACATAATACACATACTTACCTAGTGATGGAAAAAACACAGGTCCAAACACATCATTGTGTATCAGGGATGATTTTAAGGATGAAAATTTATATTAAAATGTAGAAACATGGGCTAATCTTACTAGTCCTTAATATGGAAAATATAAAATGTTCGGCGATAGTTTTGTAAAAATATTCAATTTTTCAAGTATTTAATATACTTTCTATAAAATTTTTGCGATTTTTAAGGTAAAATAATTTTATTCTATGGAATTTGGATGAATCATTTTTAGAAAAAATGGAAAATAACGAATCTTTTTTTGGGAAAAACCATGGAAAAGTAGCCCATTTGTGAAATTTAGCCCCTAAAATCATCTATGTCATGTATCAACTCTAAGATCCCCTTTGCTCTTGTAGCACTAGATGGAAAACTTACTTGATTTTGTTTACCATATATGCAATGTTCATAGAAATCAAAATCCAGGGTGCAATTAGACATACCTTCAACCATACCTTTACCGTGTAGTTTTCAAAGGCCCTTTTCCCCAATACGTCCCAGTCTTTGATGCCATAGCCTGATATTATCTCTAGGGATAGTATGGATCCTATCCTATTTATTTCTCTTCTCAGAAGAAACAAAACTGTTACACCCACCAGTATAAGTCCTTCCTAACAACTTGTACAAAGTTCCACATCGAACTCCCCTCATCAACACCATTGCTCCTTTGACCATCTTGCAAGTGCCCTTTCCCAATAAAGAATCCATACCTGCATCATCCAACTTACTTACAGATATTAGGCTCTAGCTAGATATGGAATGTGCATAACTCCAGGGAGAGTTTAATCCTGCCATCTTTCGGCAACAACGTAACCCTTCCACATTCCATGATTTTGG
This sequence comes from Picea engelmannii, assembly GCA_009831015.1. Classification (NCBI taxonomy): domain Eukaryota; kingdom Viridiplantae; phylum Streptophyta; class Pinopsida; order Pinales; family Pinaceae; genus Picea; species Picea engelmannii. The sequence goes on from ML798179.1 coordinate 197,178, forward strand.
ATGTCGAATCATCTCCTAAGAAGAAATCACCACCATCATAATTTACATGTTCACTGAATCACTCCCTGCGAGAAGTCATATGAATTGATGCACTTGAGTCGATCAACCATACATCACTAGCTACATGTGTACTTGTATATGCTAGGTAATCATCACCTCCTTCTTCTGTGGAGTTTTTCGTCTTTGTAGAAGAGACATCATCAGATCCCTTTGGTTTATCAAACTTCTTAGACCTACAATCTTTCTTATAATGCTCGACTTTATCACATTTCCAACATTTCCTCAAATATTTTCATGGGGATTCATATCTACCTTTCGATTTAGATCACCCCCTGAAGACTTATTTATATCCCTATCTTTGGGACGACCTCTTACAAATAAATCATTTGTCCTATGACTATCCATGATTTTTTTCCTCATCTCTTCTAATGACAAGGATGAAACTACATCCTCATACTTCAATGTAGATTAAGTGGTACTACCAATTTCTACAACCATATTATCCCATGAGTCTGTAATAGAACATAACAAAGTAATACACTTATCTTCTTCTACAGATGTAATATTAACAGATCCAATTTGAGTTACCAAAGTATTGAAGGAATTTAGATGCTTTGTCACAAAATATCCATCTTCCATCCTAAGTTGATACAACTTCTTTCGAAGAAACAACTTGTTTACCAAGGACTTTGCCTGATATGAATTCCCCAACTTTTTCTATAGTTCCTTGGCTGTAGATTCTCTTAACACATTCAGTAACAACGAATCTTCTAGGCAGAGTCAAATCATACTTATTTCTCTTCTATCCAACTTCTCCCAATCTTCTTGCGACATACAAGTAGATTGAGTACTAGTAGTTTGTGTACTAGTTGTTTGTGAACCAGTAGGCTACGTACCAGTAGGTTGTATACCAATAGGTCATGTACCAGGATCCACAATGATCCATTTTTATTTGTATCCAAGAAGGGCCTCCATCTTGAGCTTCCATAGCTCAAAGTTGTTACCATTGAACTTCTCAATCTCAATTCTAGAATTAATTTCCATTATATTTCAACACACGAATCACCACTGCAAATCTCCCACTGAACCCAGGTTTATCACAAACCCAAGATAAAGTTGATCTATCAAGACCGAGCCAAACCCTCAACAACAAAGGCATCCCCTTGAAGCTAAAAACGTGCTCTGATACCACATGTAAGTTTTAAACCTGTGATGTAAATCAATGCATACAAATTCTTAAGAAAAACATAAATTAATCAATGGCTCATACACATAGTACATAGATATTTATGCTAGAAACCCTTAACTGGGAGAAAACTAGCCTTCCTTGGGGCCACACCTCTCAACTCTTCATTATATTAATTTCACCTTTCCCAATACAATATATACACAATATTTTAGGTGTTCTGTAGCTACCAAAACCCCAATCCCTTAAACTAGGATTAATTTAGAAAACCACTAAAAAGAGAAAAAACGCTAAAATAAAAAAAAAACACTAAAAACAAATTTGGGGTGCTGCTTCGAACGGTTCACATAACCAGGGGGGGAAATCCTACCCCGTTGGGACCCCCCCTAGGAAATTTCTCGACACACACAACACAAAGATAAAAGGGGGGTATTGTCAGATGCAGTTGTCAAATATGACGCACCTTGCCACACACATGCAAATAATATAACACCTACCCAACATGATATTGGAGGAGTTAATATCAAGTATGCCGACATGTTATTATATCTATCAGAGGAATTAGTGTGAGATACCCTGATGTACACCAGAAAAAATTATGCTAAGTATTTTGAGTGCATCAAAACACTTTATGCAAATTTTTCTAGTGGATAAGCATGGAAACTAGGGAAGTTGGTGCGAAGAGGTCTAGTGTACACTGATGAATTTCATGTAAAAGTCTTCGGTCAAACTAGAGTGATTGTTGTTGTTGTTCCTGAGATTTATTCTAGGCTCATAGAACAATGTCAGACATCCAAATTTAATAATATTTTCTTTCATAGTGCCTTTCTACCTTCAACTTGGAACGAAACTTCAATACTCTAATAATTTAGAAACACAGAGGCAGTATGTCTCCCTTTGAGTTTTTATCAATAATCAAGAGATGGAAAAAATAATTATAGGAAACAAAATTAACAAACAAATCAAGGTATCCAATGCTGATAAATCTTACCTTATTTGCAATAGAAGAAACATGAAATGTATGTCTAAAACATGAATTAAGATGAGAAAATCTATACATGTATAGGTCTTGTTTCACTTACAGTAAAACAGAGTAAAAACTATACTTGAATAAACATCTAATTATGCGAACCACATTAGATGTATTACTAAATTGCAATCATTCATTCATTAAACATGATAGACTGAAGAAGATGAATTATGATAAAGTATCAACACATAGAAAACACATAACACAAAGAAATGAGAAGTAGAATCTCTGTCTTCTTGTAGGAATTTGTATTAAAAAGTCTCCCTTTACATCAGGCGAGAAAAATCCCCTATCATATCTCAATTGTGTTTATTTATACAATTTTTTCTTAACCAAAATCGGTTATACTTCCACACTTCTAGATCTTAAAATAGAATAAAATCTTTTAAATACTAGGCTAACTGAATATTACAAAAGATTTGAACATTTGTCTTTCTTCTAGAAACTTCATTGCTTGTTGGCTGTTTGAAAGATTATCTCTTCATTTTTTGCTCGTAGATGCAACTGTCTTTTGTTGGTCCTTGTATTGAGTGTGAAAATTTAATAATGCAACTACAAACTTGGGGGGCTCTATATTCAAATTTAACTCAAAGTTAAAATCCTTCCGATGTACCAATGGTAGATTCTTTTGAACTCCGACTGTAACTTGTTGAGTAATTTGACACTGTAAATTATTTTTAACTAGGAAATGGTTTAAACTCTGCAAATTAACTTGAGTCATTTTTTGAATGTCATATTTATGCTTTCCTCTTCTCTTCTTCAACTCTTCTCTTTTCTCATTTACGTTAAGAGTCCCAATCATTGAATGAACATCATCAATGCCAATCTCCTCCATTTCTACATCTACATCAAGTAAGGAATTTAAACATGCTTCTTTTGCTTCTTTGGCCAATCTTTTACTTTCTTCCAAGGTGTTTTCCCAAGTCTTTATTGCCATTTCACTCTTTAACTATCACAACTTTGTAAATTGAGTAATTCCTGGTATATTTGTATTTTGATTCCACATCATCAGTTCCTGAAACTTAGACCTTGTATTGAACAAATCTTTTTCTTTATCAACAATGATTTGTAATGAATCATTGATGATAATATATTGTTTCTGAATACTTTCCAAACTTTCACAGAAAGTATGTTGGCTTGATTGTAATCCATCATTAACCTCCAGGGCTTGTTTCTTAAAAGAAGGAATATCAATAATTTCATTTTCAACCATTTTGATTTGATCTTTTAAATGAATAAGAAATGCATCTTTCTGGGAGAGTGTATTCTTCAATGTTTGTTGATCTTGAAGACATGTTCTTAGTTTCTCCTCCAGTTGTTTGATTTGTTGTTCATGACTTTGTCGGACCTGAAGTAGTTCAGATTAAATATTTCCCTAATAATGACCTCTGTTTGTTTCAAATCGTTTTGCAACTGTTCAATTAAAATATTTTGTTGATCAATCTTTTCTCTTAAATTTTCTACAAACCACAAGTTTGTTGTTGCAAAAGATACCAAAGAATCAATTACTTGTTTTGCAAATTCAGGGTCACTCTGTCCTTAAACATCAAATATCATCCTCTGTCTTTTGGTGATTATATCTCCTTTATTCTGAATCTCTCTCTGCACAATATCTTTTCTCTTTTTTCTAAAGAAGCAATATGATGAAGGTATTTCTTTTGGCTCAATATGAGTGACATCTTCAACTTCTACTACCTTTGTTCCACGTACCTCAAATCTTGATGAAAGAGGAGTTAAAGATGGGATGGGGGATGCAAGTGCAGTAGATTCCCCTTGAGTAGTAACATCCTTTAAAGGAGTTTCGATGTTTGAAGTCATTTGAGGGAACATATGTCCATGCTTCATAAAATCTTCAAACATTGCCAATGTTTCTTGTAAGGTATTACCTGGTTGGGTTGGTTCCTTCACTATTTTATCCTTTGATGATGTCTTTGGTGTTTTTAATCTTCCTTGATTTTGACATCAATAAAATCATGTTTCTTTGGATTGGATGATGGTAGCACTTCTGAAGTTGGTTTACCATTATGAGTAAGAATTTGCTTTGCTTGTAAAATATTTGGCAAACAACTCCTCCCGTGCTTTTGGAAATTAAGAAAATATGATTGTTCTTTGTCAGGAAGATTCTGGATCCTAGATATAACTTCATCATATAACTTTGTTCCTCTAAAAATATCTTCAAAAGGAGAGTCTTCATGAAAGTAATTTTTCATGTCGAACTGAGCCAGATGATTTTCAACTACCTTATGAGGGTCATGTATTTTGAATTCAATATAAGATAATACAATATAGATGAATCTTCAACCTTGGCGTGTCCAAAATATAACAAGGAATATTCACCAATTTGTATAGGATAAGTCGACCATACCCTCTTCTGTGCCTACCTTCAATTCTTTTGTTATGCCTGCATAAACTATTTGGTATGCCACTTCCTTGCAAATCAGCCTATCTGGAATTTTTTTTTGGTAAAGCACGGAGAGATGCGAAACAACCATATAGTTTGATATAAGAAAATATATCCTCGATATACCAGTCTGCAATTGTTCCTAAATTTCCCATGATTTTCTCAGAGATCCTGGGAGGATGGTTTCCATATAAAGTCTCATGAATTGGAATGATAACATTATGGAAGATTTCATAAAAATGATCTTTTGCAATTTCCTCTCACAATTGGGTATGATAGATATGCATTGGTTTAGAAGTTTTTGGAGTCCAACTCCAATTCATCAAAGGGAAAGGGGTTTTGTAACATACAACATCCATAATATATGCTAACATATAAGAAGGATATGGTTCACCTTTATACCTTTGACTTGTATAAACCCCTATTTGTTTGACCAAGTTATCAGAAAACAACTTTCCCCAACCAAGAGTAAAAACTTCTACAACTTCATGAATAATAGGGACCAATCTACAATGAAATGTATATGGGTTTTCTTTCCATACATTATATAAAGCATCATATCTATGTACATAATATGTGCATCACAAGAAGTTGTAGAATATATACCATGACTATCTTCTTTAAATTTGTTTTCATTTCCCCACTAGGTTTTAACTATATCATGGACACTTCTATCATAATCTATACATTCCTCTTTCTCTAACTTCTTCATGAATTCTGCATTGTAAACATATTTGGGGTTACTGGACAATTTTACATTACTTGGATATCTTTGGGTCAAAACGAGCCGACAATATTCATTTGATAGTTGTAGATGGTTCTGGTTGGTATATCCACATTCTATAGAGCCCAACGTATCATGTATGTGTAGGGAAATAGCTGTGGTCGTGCTTCAATTTTATGAAGCTCTGACTTTCCCACCTCTCTAAGCTTATTTGTGGTTGTCACATCTTCACACTTGCTTGATTCATCTGAAATTGTGGATTTCTCTTCCTTGAGGATTTCGTAAACCTGCACCCAAGATTTGATGCTTCCTTTTAAACGTGCAGTAGTATCCGAATACAGGTCAAAATTCAGGTTTGGTTCCTTTGCAGATTGATCTTGGACCTGCTTTTTTTCTCCCCTGTGAGGCAGCATGACTTCTTGCTGACAATGTTTACCCTTGTAAGAAAAATAAATCTTGTGAATACAAATTACAAAGATGGAACAAAGTACAAAAATAAAGCAAAGAATACAAATTACACTATTTAATTATGCATTCAATGCTTCGTATCCAAATGACAGGGTAATCATGCTAAAAGCTAGCAAATTTATTACATGAGGACAATGAAATTTATTCAAATATTTCACACTAATCATATTTAATTTAAATTAATAATTGTGATTAGTGAAAGTAAATATTTCGACACTTCGACGCTTGAGGATTTGAATATAGAATGTTAAACATGTCCCAAAGGCCGAAGTCACAGAGTGATTAATTATCTTTAAGAAATATTTACTTAATTAACCACTGCTTTGGTTTTTAAGTTTTCAACGCTTCAGACTTGGGGAATTCAAGACTATTGAAATAGAAAATATTAAAATTATCTCGAAGGCTGGAGTCGTGAAGTGATTACTTACCCTTAATTGAGCTTAATAAATCATTACTTAACCTTTAATCTTTGACACTTCGACACTTTGGTGCTTTGACACTTCGACACTTCTTGGATTCGTTGATAATATGATATCTTGGAGGAAATTCTCCCGGAGCGATGTGGAAGGATGACATTACATATGATGATGTGTAGTGAGAACATGGGTGAAATGTGTCATCTTGAAATGTGTGAATTATGTGTCCAAAAATTCCCAAAATAAGTGCCACATGTCTCCATGTGTAAAGAATGCCAGGTGGCATAGGACACATCAATTGAGTACTTTAATTTATAAAGAGATATTCCAGAACTTCGGGATACCAGAGCTTCGTGACTTCGAGGTTAAGAGGACCTTTAAACATTTAATCTTAGACTACTGAAACGCGAAGTCACGAAGTGGAAATTCAGAAGGGAATTGTACTTTGATTAAACATTTAGCAGCTTTAAATCCACGAAGTTCCGTGAATTGTTGATTTTGATAAGCGTCAAGATTAACGGTTTAGAATGGATCTACCCTGTCAAAACGAAACAACGAATTTTATTACTGTATAAAATATAAATCCTAAAGGGAAATTTTATTGATTAACAACAAAATCATGAATAATTTAAGAAAGGATTCGACATTTGAATTTTTGTTCCAAATTTTGACTTATGTTCTAACATGTGCTAAGTGTGTTGGTTGCCACTAGAAATAATAACATCAAGTACTCAGGTTAATTGATAAACTTGAAATCAAATCTTTCACGGATAACCAACATGATTCATGTTAATTGCTTCGATGAAACCAGAGGAGTTTATGTAAACAACTCCGAGTGGATCAAAGAAATTTGTGTAAAAGTATCTGGTTTTCCTTTTCCTTCTTGGAAGTGGCTTATTAGAGCTTTATCAAGTTTTGCATTTGGGATATTGAGCTCCAGAATGCCGAGGTTGTGTACAATTGGGTTACAAGCTCTGAGGGGCTTCAGCTATGGCAGAGATGAGATAGATCTTCCGAATTCATCACAACAATGGTCACAAAAGTCTTAGAACATAAATATGGCAGAGATACTCACTAAACCCCAAACATGGTGTCATCCCATCACTTATGGTTTTGTTCAAGAGGTTTCGTGCTCGATTTTCAACAATATTTGCATCAACCCTGGTAGATAGGAATGTGACAAGGAGAAGCTAGAGCTCAAGTGGTTTGGTCGAATCTATAATGAAGGTTTATGAATATTTCATCTTTAGGGAAAGGCATCAAGGGTTTGGCCTTGATTGAGTTTGGTATTCGGTAGCAAGTGATGGTCACAACAATCCATGGGAATCACTCAATCATGAACTCTCTTAGTATTAGAGGCAAATAAGATGGAGTAAGAAAGCTAACTTAGATTAATCAAGAAGTCTCAAATCAAGACATAACCAAAGAAACAGTGTTCTTCATCAAAATATTACAATAGCAGGGAGCCTAGCTCAACCCTTCGACCTTAACAAAATATCAAAACTACCTATATATACTAAAAATGCTGCAACCACCAGGAATGTGATTGAACCCTTGCATTCAAAGTTTCTAGTTGACGCCTTCTCTATCAGACTATGTAGGACTTCTCATCATAGACACAAGCTCACCTCATTTATGTGTTTTGTAGGAAAATCCATCCAGAAGGAAAATTCAGATTGCCAATTTTCACTCACGACCATCCTTAGCCTGTTTTCCATTTATGGGGTGAGACAAGGTCTCAACCATCACCCCCATTTCCATTAAATACATCCATTAGGATTGGGATGAGGCCTGACACCCATGAATGTTCTAGGCGATGCCCATGACTTCTTTGAGTCAATCCTAGTGCCTCGAGGCCATGAAGATCTTCTTCTATGACCAATACAGGCGCTTTCATCCTTTGGCATGACTCCTCTCCATCACTCCAACCTGCATGCAACCTTGGGCCATAACTTGGGGCTCATATCCAAAGGCGCTTTGGGATTTCATCTTTCGGGAGTCTTCACTCCACTTGATTCCAAATATCTTGATGCCCAAACTTGCGAAAAGGCCTTATTCAAATCGATGGTCGGACTTGCTTTGAATTTGACGACCACGATTGCTTCCTCAAAAACCCCATTCTCCAATCGATCAATAGGCGCCTACCCTTATTTATGGCCCCTCTTTCCATATGACCATGGGATATGAACATGGGCCTACTTCCTGGGTGCTTCTTGACTTCAGCGCTTTCCTCAATTTAAAACTCCCAAAGCTTATTTCCCTAACACTTGGATCAGAAGCCATGTGCTCCCTTCAAGATCAAGGACTCATCTCGCTTTGGGATTCAGCTCTTTTCATGGCGCTATACTTCATGCAATTCAGAAACTCTGAATACCCAGTGGCTGCTAATCTGATCCTCACTAGGGATCTCCACCGTCATAAAACTGAGCCCACCTGTTTGTATTTTAAGCCCGAAATGAGCTGCTCTACATGCTGCGCTCAGACGCTTCCTGTGCAGACCACAAACTTGGATGACCTGCTACCCTTAAAAACTATATGTGATAAAATTTGGCTCCATAGGGGATGTCATTCTCCCTACGAACTTCCAGGAACAAGTAGTTCCAGTCACCTTCTACATTGGGCTATGGAGTCGAGCTCAAAAATTTCGCTGAAAAAAATAGGGAAATATGTACACACTACTCTACTAAAAATGAAAAAAAACACATGGGCTCCAAAAGGAGATTATTTATGTACAATCCTATACTAACTGATCTTTACAAAGTGTTAGGTGAAATAAAACTTCCACCATAGCCACCCAGACTGTTTGGTGATATATTTCTTATCTTTACTAAAATTGATCCTCAAAAAGCTAGGTAAGTATGAAAATAGAATGAGAACATGGCTTAGAATGATGCCCATACCCCCAAATGATGTTAATATGAATAATTCTGTAGGTGCCAATGCTTCTTGAAAACAAATCTCCATATATGACCCCACAGGGTCACAAAATTTACCATCAGGGGAGCTCAACTAGTAAGAAATTACCTCCTCTTCTTCATTGTTGCTCACCCGTTGTTTGATGCTCTTAGAGTGTACAGGTGGGTGGAGAACGGATGCAGGCCATCCAATACCAGGTGATATTTTCTCATTCACAGGCTCTGGACAAGAGATAAACCACACATTTAGCTCCTCCTTTTCATGCTTCTCTATGTCTTTTGTAGGTCCAGGATAGATGATTTCCACCCAATACCCTTTCTCAATAAATAAAGGAAAAGGCTCTATAGTGTGGTCTTGGAAATATTTTATATCCATATCAGAATTTGATTCATAGCTGTCATACGCAGGCTTGTTGCTCCACAAGTCAACAAAATGTAAGGTAGGGATCTGTTGCTGTTCATCTAAATACACAACTATTTCTTCATTTAAATCTGAGACAACATGTGTATCCGAGGCATAATATATTGCCTCTATGGATATTCAATCCTCAACCTCACCATCATGAGCAGGGATTCCCAAAACATCCGTTTCAAGGACCGAAATATCCTCTACATCTCCTTCATTAGAGAAACAAGCATGACCTGCCTCCATTTTTTCTATTTTTGCAGAATGTGCTTGTACCAGTTTCACTAGCTCATCTGAGGTATACCCCTCCTCCTCGCAGCCTTCATCCTCACATATTTCATCCTCACATCTTTCATTCTCACAAATTTCATTTGAAACAATCATACCTTGAACACAGTCTTTATATTCTTCACAACAATTATGACAAATTAACTTAGAAGAATAAAACTTTTGATAGTGCCTATTGAAAGCTGCATGAAATTCTCCCAGGGAGGAGATACTAGAAGGGGGTAAGGAGTGATACCGTTCACGAGCATCTCCTTCTAATGAGAACATGAGCATATTTAATAATACATCCTCATGTTGTATCTTCCATTGATGCATGATTTCATTAAATTCACAGAGATGCTCTACAGGGTTGTCCTCTTTACGCTCTCTAAATATGGGAAAATAATCACCCCATTCATCCATAGTAGGAACAACATTAGGAAAACTAGGAACAAAGGATAAATTAAAAGGAGAAAACCTCCGAGCTAAGATTATTTCCATTTCGAACTAGTGGAGTCGCCAATCGATTATTTAGTCATGGAGTTGCCAGGTGAATGATATGCAGTCTGAGTGTGTTTGGTATTTTTTCACCATCATAGACCAGATCTGATTCTTGTCAATCTCCCAGGGAAATTTCAAGCTGAGAAAGCAACTGCTAAAAGCCTTCTCGAGCAAAATTCTCTGGGTCAACTTCGGGTGTGCTAGAGGCAGCCACAACTGAAATAGTGGAGTCGACACATTGGAGTCACTAGGTGCAAGTGCAATTGTTGGCACAGGGGAAGACCCAGGGTTCAGATCCAAGAGCGCACCAACAATCCCTAACTACTAGCCCTTTTGGCTACACCTGCGAAGCAGAGGCAATCTCACCCGAAGCAACTATGGGGGGGTTGCAGGACGTAAATGTCTACAACCAAGGGACATATCAAGTGGATCTACCACTGGAAAAATATAGTATGCATATATCACTTATCAACTTAGATCTATTCCACACATCCTATCAGATCTACCATAGTAATGCAATAGCAGTATATCAAGGAAAAATAACACAGTATCAATCACACACATAAGACATATATACGTGGTTCACCCTCTCTAGGGCTACATCCACATAACTGCGCTTTATAATATATTAATATGAAAGCATACAGTTTTGATCTGTTCTCTTAGCCAACATATATTCTCTCTTCTCTCTATCTCTCCCCTCCCTGCACACCCAACTGTAGGGTTGACCTTCGTACCCAGCTAAAGACCTTACAATACCAGAAGGCTCTTCACTCAACACTTCTCTCTCTCTCAACAATAATCACTCATATCAAACAATACAAATAGATCCAACAACTCGAACCTGAACAAACCCTCTTCCCTCATATAGGTTCTTATTTATACGTTACAATCACTCACCGATATCCTTAGGCCGAAACCTAGGTGTCAAAACCCTAGATACCAAAACCCTAGGTGTCTAAAACCCTAGGTCAAATTGACCCACGTTTTCAGGGCTTCACCAGCCTATCTTTCCTTCCTTCTTGCGCGGTGCTCCAAAGCATCTAACAGTGGATTTTTCCTCTTGCTGAGTCATCCTCGATCTCCTCATCCAACGACTTGATTTCTTGGGCTTCATTCCATCTTTTCTGCTTTTTTTCTCACTTCGACCCAGTAACAGTCACTATGTCTTCCGCAAAGTTCTCATTTTTCCTTTTCTCCCTTATTATTTTCTTTCTTTCTCTAACCAAGGTCCAACAACAATCTTCAATGGTTCTGATATCTAATGCACCTTTAGAATCAAAAGCTCTTTGTCATTCTATCCCAGGGAAATGTCTTCAATTCGTTCCTCAATAATGGCGCCAAAAATGTTAGCACTAGAAGTCACCCTCAGATTGCATATAAGGTAAGCCCAATACCCATCATTTTATATAGTAAATGTAAATGAGTTTTAAGAGGCCAAATGGAGAAGACTCAATGAAAATAACGTTCTAACTCAGAAATATGGACTGGTATGTGCAAGCAATTGAGGTCTTGGATCAACTTTAGTCAGTAAGTTGGAGTAAAGGTGAGTAGGAGGAATAATTTGGTGAGAAAAGTGTAGAGGTCTGCCGTGAACATCATGCCTTCCAACATCCTAAGGAAGAAAAAATTAAACACAAGATCCTCTTGGATTCAAATTTGAAGGAAATTGAAAGAAATCGTAACAACATTATAATCAAACATTCATAATAATATAGTCACAACAATCCATGTGAATCAGTTAATCATGAACTCTCTCAGTATCAGAGACAAATAATATGGAGTAATAAAGATGACTTAGATTAATCAAGAAGTCTCAAATCAAGACATAACCAAAGAACCAGTGTTCTTCATCAAAATATTACAATAACAGGGAGCCTAGCTCAACCATTCGACCTTAACAAAATATCAAAACTTCCTATATATACGAAAAATGATGCAACCACGAGGAATGTGATCGGACCCCTACATTCAAAGTTTCCAGTTGGCTCCTGCTTTGTCAGACTGTGCAAGCCTTGTCATGTCAGACACGAGCTCACCTCAATTATGTGTTTTGCAGGAAAATCTGTCCAGAAGGAAACTTCAGATTGCCAATCTTCTCTCGCGACCATCCTCAACTTGTTTTCCATTTATAGGGTGAGACGAGGTCTCAACTACCACCCCATTTACATTAAATACCTTCATCAGGATTGGGACAAGGCCCGAAACCCATGAATTTTCCAGGCGGTGCCCATGACTTCTTTGAGTCAATCCCAACACCATGCATATCTTCTTTTGTGACCAATACGGGCGCTTTCGGTCTTTGGCATAGCTCCTCTCCATCGCTCCAACTTGCATGCAACCTCAGGCCATAACTTGGCACTCATATCCAAAGGCACTTCAATATTTCTTCTTTTAGGAGTCTTCACTCCACTTGATTCCAAATATCTCTATGCTTGAACTTGCGAAAAGGCCTTATTCAGATCAATGATTGGACTTGCTTTGAATTTGACAACCATGATTGCTTCCTCAAAAAGCCCAGTCGCCAACTGCTCAACATGCACTTACCTATATTTATGGCCCTTCTTTCCATATGACCACGGGATATGAACATGGGCCCAATTCCTGGGCACTTCGTGACTTCGACGCTTTCCTCAATTTAAAAATCTCGAAGCTTATTTCCCCAAACACTTGGATCAAATGCCACATGATCCCTTCAAGATCAAAGACTCATCTTGCTTTGGGCTTCATCTCTTTTCATGGCACTATAATTCGTGCAATTTAGAAACTTAGAATACTTGGGGGCCGCTAATCTGATCCTCACAGGGGATCTCCACCGTTGCAAAACTGAGCCCACATGTTTGTATTTTAAGCCCAAAATGAACCGCTTTGCATGTTGTGCTCGAACGCTTCCTACACAGACCATGAAATTGGACGACTTGATGCCCTTGAAAACTATATGTGATAACATTTGGCTCCACATGGGATGGCATGCTCCCTGTGAGATGCCAAGAACAAGTAGTTCCAGTCACCTTTTGCATTGGACTATGGAGTCGAGTTCAAAACTTTCGCTGAAGAAAACAGGGAAACATGTGCACACTACTCTACTAAAAATGAAAAGAAACACATGGGCTCTAGAAGGGGATTATTTATGTACAATCCCATACTAACTGATCTTTACAAAGTGCTAGGTGGAAGCAAACTTCCACCATAGCCACCCAGACTGTCCGATGATAAATTTCTTATCTTTACTGCTGTTGTTCCTAAAAAATCATGGGAAGTATGAAAACAAAATGAGAACATGGATTGGAATGTTTCCCATACCCACAATTGATGATAAGATGAATAATTCTGCAGGCTCTAATGCTTTTTGAAAACACAACTCCATATATGACCCCAATGGGTCACAAAATTTACAATCATGGGAGCTCAACTGGTAAGAGATTACCTCATGTTCTTCATTGTTGCTCATCCACTGTTTGATGATTTTAAAGTGTACAAGTGGGTGGAGAAATGATGTAGGCCGACCAATAGCAGGTGATATTTTCTCGTTCACAGGCTCTGGACAAGAGATAAACCACCCATTTAGGTCCTTCTTTTCATGCTTCTTTGTGTCTTTTGTAGGTCCAGGATGGCTAATTTCCACCCAATGCCCTTCCTAAATAAATAAAGGAAAAGGATCTATAGTGTGGTCTTGGAAATATTTTATATCCATATTGGAATTCGATTCATAGTTGTCATATGCAGGCTTGCTACTCCATAAGTCAACAAAATGTAAGGTAGGGATCTCCTGATCTTCATCTGAATACAAGACTATTTCTTCATTTAAATCTGAGACAACAGATGCATCAGGGGAAGAATATGCGGCCTCTATGGATATGCAATCCTCAACCTCACCATCATGAGCAAGGCTGCACAAAATATCTGTTTCAAGGACTGAAATATCCTCTGCATCTCCTTCATAAGAGCAACAGGCACGATCTGCCTCCAATTTTTCTATTTTTGCAGAAAGTGCTTGTACCAGTTTCACCAACTCATCTGAGGTATACCCCTCCTCCTCGCAGCCTTCATCCTCACAAATTTCATCCTCACAGCTTTCATTCTCACAACTTTCATTTGAAACAATCATACCTTGAACACAATCTTTATATTCTTCACAACAACTATGACAAATTAACTTATAAGAATAAAACTTTTGATAGTGCCTATTGAAAGTTGCATGAAATTCTCCCAGGGAGGAGATGCTAATAGGGGATAAGGAGTGATACCATTCACGATCATCTCATGCTAATGAGAACATGAACATCTTTAATAATACATCCTCATGATGTATCTCCCATTAATGCATGAGTTCATGAAATTCACGGATATGCTCTGCAAGGTTTTCCTCTTTACACTCTCTAAATATGGGCAAAAAATCACCCCATTCATCCATAGTAGGAACAACATTAGGAAAACTAGGAACAAAGGAGAAATTAAAAGGACCAAACCTCCGAGCCAAGATTCTTTCCATTTAGAACCAGTGGAGTCTCCAATCGATTCTTTAATCATGGAGTCTCTAGGTGAATGATATGCAGTCTGAATGTGTCTAGTCTTTGTTCACCATCACAGACCAGATCTGATTGTTGTCATTCTTCCATGGAATTTTCAAGTTGATAAAGCAGCTGCTAAAAGCTGTCTCGAGAAAAATTCTCTCGGTCAGCTTCGAGTGTGCTAGAGGCAACCATAACTAAAATAGTGGAGTCAACATAGTGGATTCACTAGCTTCAAGCGCAATCTTCAATGGTTGTGATATCTAATGCACCTTCAAAATCATAAGCTCTTTGTCATTCTATCCCAGGGAAATGTCTTCAATTCGTTCCCCGACAACAATGCCATAAATGTTAGCACTAGAAGTCACCCTCAGATTGCATAGAAGGTAAGCCCAATACCCATCACTTTATATAGTAAATGTAAATGAGTTTTAAGAGGCCAAATGGAGAAGCCTCAATGAAAATAACATTCTAACTCAGAAATCTGGACTGGTATGCGCAAGCAATTGAGGTCATGGATAAAATTCAGTCAGTAAGTTGGATTAAAGGTGAGTAGGAGGAATACTTTGGTGAGAAAAGTGTAGAGGTGTGCCATGAACATCAGGCCTTCCAACAACCTAAGGAAGAAAAACTTAAACATAAGATCCTCTTGGATTCAAATTTCAAGGAAACTGAAAGAAATCATAACAACATTATAATCAAACATTCATCATAATACAGTTACAACAATCCATGTGAATCAATCAATCATGAACTCTCTCAGTATTAGAGGAAAATAATATGGAGTAAGAAAGATGACTTAGATAAATCAAGAAGTCTCAAATCAAGACATAACCAAAGAACCAATGTTCTTCATCAAAATATTACAATAGCAGGGAGCCTAGCTTAGCCATTCGACCTGAACAAAATATCAAAATTGCCTATATATACTAAAAATGATGCAACCATCAGGAATGTGATCAGACCCCTACATTCAAAGTTTCCATTCGGTGCCTGCTCTATCAGACTGTGCAGGGGTTCTCATGTCAGACACGAGCTCACCTCAGTTATGTGTTTTGCAAGAAAATCTGTCTAGAAGAAAACTTCAGATTGCCAATCTGCACTCACGACCATCCTCAACCTATTTTCCATTTATGGGGTGAGTCGAGGTCTCAACCACTGCCCCCATTTCCATTAACTACCTTTATTGGGATTGGGACAAGGCCTGACACCCATGAATGTTCTAGGTGGTGCCCATGATTTCTTCGAGTCAATCTCAGTGCCTCGAGGCCATGCAAATATTCTTCTATCACCGATATGGGCACTTTCGGCCTTTGGCACAACTTCTCTCCATCACTCCAACCTGCATGCGACCTCGGGCCATAACTTGGTGCTCATATCCAAAGGCACTTCGTGATTTCGTCTTTCAGGAGTTTTCACTCCACCTGATTCCAAATATCTTGATTCCCTAACTTGCGAAAAGGCCTTATTCAGATCAACGGTTGGACTTTCTTTGAATTTGACGACCATGATTGCTTCCTAGAAAACCCCAGTCACCAGCCGCTCAACATGCGCTTACCCTTATTTATGGACCCTCTTTACATATGATCACGGGCTATGACCATGGGCCCAACTCCTGGGCGCTTCGTGACGTCGAGGATTTCTTCAATTTAAAACTCCTGAAGCTTATTTCCTTGAAAACTTGGATCATACGCCACGTGTTCCCTTCAAGATCAATGACTCATGTCTCTTCAGGCTTTGGCTCTTTTCATGGTGCTATACTTCATGCAATTCGGAAAATTTGAATACCCGGGGGCCACTAATATGATCCTCACAAGAGATCTCCACCGTCGCAAAACTGAGCCTGCCTGTTTGTATTTTAAGGCCGAAATGAGCTGCTTTTCATGTTGCGCTTGGACGCTTCCTCTGCATACCATGAACTTGAACGACCTGCTTCCCTTGACAACTATATGTGATAACACCAACAATCGAAAGAGAGTTAATTTCTAGCACATACCTAGAGGTAAACAACATGTGGATAGGGTAACTTGATGTCGTGATCCTTCTGCTCCCTTGATACACTTACTTTGGTTCATTCTACCTCTCTCGTCCTTCGTGGGTGCTTTGATAAAAACTATGGCTATATGATAGGGAAAACTTCCCTTTTATAATCAAATGGGAAATAAATGAGATCGAAGGATTAAGTGGATCGTACCAGTAACATTTATGGGAAGTCCTCTTGTTTACACCAGAGAACTTTGTATAAAAGTCCCCGGTGTATATCAAAGGACTTTATATGAAGTGTATCGGTGTTAATTAGAGGATAGTATAGGAATTCCTACGGTTTGATCAGAGGAGTTGGCATAAAGTTATGTGGTAAAAACTTGACGTTTCAGGACAATTCGAGGGAAGTGATTTGGTGAGTATTGAATGATTTGAAGATAACTCCTCTAGTGTACACTATAGGAGATTATACTAACTCATTTGAAAAACTCATCTTCAAAATTTTTCTTAAGTGTCCAAAATAAAAAATTCAAACTCAACCAAACTATGAAAATTAAAGTGGCTTGCTTAGAGAGGGAGGAGAAACAATTCTCAATTGTTAAGGACAAAAATCAAGTCAAGATTTTTTCAAAGAAGAGAATAAAGAGGCTCTATTTTATTGGGTGAGGAATTTTCAAGCAATAAATACGAGAAAATGAGGTTTGTTGGTGCTTGGCACAACAAATAGAAACACACTAGGCGAAGCCATGAATCTATGCAGCGTGGTATCCCAACATAATTTTTTTTGAGAATAAAAGAAAGGAAATGCATAAGACAAGAGAGAACTAATAGGTCACATAGTTTTTCAAAATTAATATTTTGACGAGACAAGTTTGTGTGATACAAGGTAGAAGTCAAAACCATGCCTGGAACAAAGTGAATATCATGTAGTAGCTCTTTTTTCAAAATGGATATAGTTTCAAAAAGGCATGAGGAGTACAACAATGAGTTGGAATGTAAGGAATGTTGAAAATACAAATTTCTAATGCATTTCTTTGGTGTTTCTCCACTGCTAGTGAGCATCCATAGCCCTGGCATAATCACCCAAGTGTCATAAGCCTTGCTCCACTGCCAATGAGCATCCATATCCTCGACAAAGATACTTGCATGTACCACATGATCCAGAATGTCTTTCCTCAAGCCTTTACCTCTTATGATTTGATTCTCTTCTATTTAAAGAGAAGTGGATGAGGGGATTCCAGTCTTCCTTTAAAGACATGAGGGATGACACTTGTGAAATTGATATTTTCCAACTTTAATATAGATGAGAGAACTCCCTGAGTAACATTCAATGGGGTACAACATATGTCTACTCGAAACCATTTCCTCCTATTCTACAAAATTATGTTCTTAGGTATGGCCCTTAACTCCTTTCTTTGTTTCATTTTGAGAATACAATACTCGTATATTGGTAAATTGTGTTCCACTACTATGTATGACTTGAAGTTATGCATGGCCATGCTACATAGCTGGGGATTAAATTATGCTGAGAAGCCTAGATACAAATTTCCAATATTTTGATGCCATATGTGTTGTACTTCAAGTCTCCAAGTACCAATCACCAAGCCTTTGAGAGATTCCAAGAGACTATTTGTCAATAAAGAAAACAAAAGACCAAATAAAGGAAAAAAATCGCAAAGCACAACATCAAATGTAAGAAATGTGTAAAGTTAAAGAAAACTAAGAAATGCAATAAGTCAAAAAAAAAAAAATTCTTTATTTATGTACATGGTAGGAGCTTCCATGAGGGCTAGCTGATGTAGTGTTTTAGGATTTGTACATTAATGGGGATGAGATCAACATCCCCTTCAATATTTTTCACATGGTAGGTTTCCTATCCAATTTTCTCTTTGATCACAAAAGGGCCAAGCCACAACTACTAAAATTTTGAATATTTTCCTTTATCTTCATGCGGTCTGTCCCACTTGAGAATGAGACTACCAATTGGAAAGTCTTTCTCACGAGCATATTTTTTGTCAAACCAATGTTTAACAATCTATTGGTGATTTTGAGTTTGGTTCTGGATTTGGTGCGGTTCTCTTTTGGATTCAGTAAAGTATCAATTCGTCTCTGGATGATGGGACATTCTCTCCCATGAGACTGATGTGTAAGTTGGAGGGAAGGAAGATAAATATTTGAAGGGAGGATAACTTCTTTCTCGTAGAAAAGGAAATAAGGAGAATTCCTTATTGGGGATTTAGGGGTGACATGATCGGACCATCGGGCGTTGGGTAATGCTTTATTCTAGTTTCTTTGCTGATCAACTACAATTTGCTTAAGAATTCAGATCGAGTTCTTATTTTTGGATTCAACCAAGCCATTTCCCCGAGGGTAATAGTTGGATGCGTATTTTAAGGTAATTCCTTTTTTCAAAGAAAATTCAGACAATTTTAAAGATGAAAAATATGTTTCATTATCAAACACAAGAGATTTAGGCACTCCAAACCTGGTGATAATGTGTTGTTCAAGAAAATTCATTGCAACTTCATCATTCACCTTTGTTAGTGGTATTGCTTCAGTCCAATGCGTAAAGTAATCATTAGCAGATAGGATATACTTGTGCTATTTGGATGAATGAGGATGAATCTCACCAATGATGTGAAACCCCCATTGTTTCAAGGTTTCTTCAATATCAACATGCTGAAGTGACACACCAACCTTATACTCTCTTCCAATATTTTTTTGGCAGGTTTCACAACTGTGGGAATATGCACGAGTATATTTAAACAATATCGACCTCGGATATCAATATCTTGTGAGCTATTATGTCACCTAAGAAATTACCTCCAACTGGCCCATCATGCATATCTTCAAGAACTCTATAAACATCGTGTTTTCAAGGCAACAAAGTAACACTTCATCGTAATTTTTTCTGAACAAGACACCATGAACCAACTGATATTGTAAGGATTTTAACCTCAACACTCTTTTCCACTTGGAATTGAGGTGTTCTAGAGTTGTACCATGCTGAAGATAATAATTGAGATTATTATAACATGATTTCTCAACAACGAAAAACATAGGGAACTTGCTATGTTTAGAGGGTTGGTTCCTCTTGCCATCCATCCTCTTCTTGATTTTCAACATCTTTGATTCTGGTCACCAATTTGCAGAGGCAATGACCTGTGAAGATGTTTTCTGGTTTAAATTCTAGGTCATATTCTTGTAAGGCTATCATCCAGTTACCTCGTATATTTCCGAGCTCTCGCTACACAAAGAGGGATTTGACCTCTGGGTGAGGAATGATCACTTAGTGTGGTTCTTCAAAATAAAAGGTCTGAATTGTTTAATTTCTTTGTGGACAATGAAGGCCTGTGTCCACTGGTGAGTAATTCATTGTAATGCCTTATAACCTAGTGATCATGAATGTGATGGGGCATTCATTCCCTTGCTCATCCATCTACATGAGCATTGCTGCAAGAGAATGATCAAATGTAAAGGTGTACAACAAAAATTCCTTGGTGAAATCTTGACTTTGTAGACACAATGAAACTGCTATAGTGGCCTTGATGTTCTTGAAGACCTCATTTTCAATGAATTTCTACTTAATTTTAATGTCCTTTTTTATCATCTGTTGAAGTGGCTTCACGATTTCGACAAAATCTAGAACAAACATCCTTACGAAATTGATCCCATCAAAAAAGGATTGCATGGACTTTTTGTTATGCGGTTGTGGGATTTGCATGATTGATTTTTTTCTTTTTGGATCCACTGAAATCCCATATTTGGAAATAACATGCCCCAATAAAATACCTTCTGAAACAACAAATATAGTTTTCTTGGGATTCAAAGAGATACTATACTTTCTGCATTGTTCGAATATCTATTTTAGGTGCTTTGGGTGATCTGTTATTTGCTTAGAATAGACCATGAAATCATCAAGATAGATCACCACAATTTGATCGATTAAACCTTTAAAATAAATGCCCACTGCCCTTTGAAATGTAGCACCAAGGTTTATTAAACCAAAGGGATTTCTGTGGTATGCGCATGTCCCCCACTTCATTCTAAAACTGGTCTTTAATTGATATGGTTCTGCTACAAGAATCTAATTGTAGCATGAAAACTCATCCTATAAATAAAACATTTTGGAGCTCGAGAGGAGTTGCAATATTTGTACCATAGGGGGAACTGGATAATTATCTTTGTCGAAGGCCCAATTTAGATTCCAAAAATCTATGCAAATTATAATTTCCCCCTAGTTTTTTCTGACATGCACCATGTTATATACCTAGGTTGAATGATGGACCTTGAAGATGATCTAGGCATCTAGGAGCTTCTTCAGTTCATTCTATATGAGCGGTTCAAGGGTTGGCTGTATTTTCCTTAAATTTTGCTGAAACAATTTGACACCTTCTTTGATGGGAATCACATGTTGAATGATGCAGGTGTTATAGGTCGTCATGTCTTTATACATACATGAAAATACATCACAATACTTCTTGAACAATTGTGTAAATGTATGTTTCTCTGCCTTTGAACAACATGTGCCCAAATTGATGTACTTGGGTTGTTCAAGGGTTCCTAGGTTAACCAAAAAATGCATCATGGTTGAAATGTTAGTCTTTGGATTTACGGGCCTTCTAAACTTAGTTTGAAAATAAAATAGCTTCTCAAGTGATAACACATTCTTTGGGATGCACTTCATTTTCACTTTGCTTGCTTCATATCGATATTTTTGAATATATTGTTCATGAGCTTCATCATATATTATAGATTCTAAGAAGACATCTAAAATGGTAAGGGAATTGATGATTTTAATATCATTATTGAATACCCTCCAGTTCATGACATTATCCGGTATTGAAGGCCTGAAAATTATTTCAGCTAAAAAACCATCATCAAGAGGCATGAACCTAGATGTTCGGTTTTCCAACATGTTTGCGTTAGTATTTTGATTATGAGGTATAGAAGTAATGTTAAATTCTTTAAAGCAATATATTAAATTCCATACCTCATGTTGATAACTTTTTAAATGAGGGGACATGCAGTGAATGGTATTCCTTATTTGTCAAACAAATATATCTGAATCACCAAATTATCAAATGTATTTTAACTTTAAGTGGATGGCCTTCTTTAGACCTTGGACTAAGGCTTCGTATTTTGTAGTATTATTGGTGCATTCGAACTTGAGGTAGCGTGATATAAGAGTTTTATTTTGTTTGGGATCAATCAATACAAATCCCGCTCCGACTCCTCATTGTATATGGAGCCATTGAAAAACATGGACCACATTTTAGTATGTACATATTTGTTAGTTGCACAAAAATATAAATCTTTTAATATAGTACAAGGGGTTATTATGTGTACGTGGAAGGATTTCAGATTGTAAATTTGGTTGTATTTCAGATAACTGTGCTTCATAACAACCATGGTCAATCTCTAAGAAATAATTACCCTGAATATATTGTGTGAAGTTGAAAGTCTTGTTTTTACCTTCTAATTTGGTTACTACGTGTTTCATGTGAGCCTCACTATAAATGTGAATCTGATTGGGTTTACCTTTATGCAAGAGACAAACGTGGGACTAGTTTGTAGAAAAATAGCCTTGGAGTTTAGCTGACCAATCTCTACTCAACAACAAACCATAATTGTCTAGGATGTCAACAAAAACAATGTTAATAACCCGATGAATCCTTGGGTAATAGGCTAATACGATCTATACATCTTTGAGCTCTCCTCTTTCTTTTACATATGACCTATATAATTGTATGATTCTTATGGTAGTCAATTGCGGTACAATGCTTATTCTTTGGCATATCAAATAGGGCATGGTGTTGGAAGAATCACAAGAATCTACCAAACAATTGTGTACATTTAAATTAAAAATTTCATATGTAAGGAGAAAATGAGGGATTTGGGACTTTGAATAGGCACTTATACTTGTTGCATTGACAACAAATTTGATTTCCACTATATGAATTTTATTTGCTTCTGCAGTTTTAGAAGTGTTGTCAATTACAACAATGCCTTTCTTTTTGACGCAACCCTCCCAACCTGCAGGTCGGAAGTCCACACTTAGTAGGATCGTTCTTCTTCCACTGGCCCAAAGAGATCTCGACAATTGGCTCTTCTATTCCCCTTTCGAGAAATCTGCACCCACAGAAAACCTCAATGAATCTCCCTTCGCACTTTGGGAGAGATGACTTTGCGACTTTGCGAGTCTTGTGGTCAAGCAACTATGCCTTCAGACCTCCGAACACCGATATGCCGAGTTCCGATAAACGCTAGAACGCTAAGGTTCGACCTCCACAAGAAATCAATGGTTCTGGAGCTTTTCCTTGATCCAATGGTCAACGCAATTTCACGCACCGGGAGCTCGATATACAAGAGCTCTATGTCTCCTCTACCTTCCGGTCCTGAAATCCCGAAAGACTTGTGTGCCTGCTTCAGGTCCCACAACCCTTGTCGGGAACCTCCACGTTCTTCCACGCGTCTCTTCACCAACTCTCCAGCTGACGTGGGCTTCTGCCACCTATCGTCTCCTCGTGATATGATATCCCATGTAATTTCGCTATTTTGGGTATCGGGGGTCCTAGACTCGTGATCCTAACCTTATGTCACCACGAACCCTGAATTCCCGAATCCTGAAGTTCTCTCTTTCTTGTTCCGTGGATTTGATCCTTCAACCTCTTGTCTTACCCTCATTCATTCAAGCCCTGAATTTCCGAATTGCTCAGACCCCGCCACATGTCCAAGTACTGGCCCCACTATGAAATCTTTCGCTGTGTCGGGGTTTCGAATTTCACAATTTCACGAATCCAAATGTCGAAGCTTCGATCCTTCCACCCATGAATTCCTGAAATGAAATTTTAGGGATAGATCCAATGGTCCATGTCGATCTTGTTCAATGACTCTGGTTTCTCTTGGGCTTGTGCTTCAGAACAACACCCTATAACCTCCTTGCTCCTCTGCAAGATCCAACGGCTCGCGAGACTTTGAGAATTCTCCACGGAGAATTCCAACCGTCCATTTTCCCTTCAAGAACTTCTGCACTCGTAAACAAAGTGTTTTTCCATGGAACTTAACCTCCTGCAACACAAACTTGTGACACCTCCTTTCAATGCCTCAAGGCACCAACCTTCTGTTCTTTTCTTCGACAACTGCGAAGACGCTATCCCTTCTGATCTTTCTCCAACTCCGAGTCTTAAAGAAGACTCCTGCACGCACTCCTTGCAGAAAATCCTTCAATTACTTCAAATAATTAAAGTCCTTCGACTCTGCGCATTCCTTGCAGCAGCAGTCTCTCAACAATCCTTCAGGTCTTACAAACCCTGAAACTACTCTCGGCCTGCACACACTTTTCACAGCTCCTGTGCCTAACTGCACTTCTGAGGAAATGAGAACAAAAGCTATCCTATCTGATCTTTCAGAGACAAACCTATGAACCCTTTGTCAACACACTCCTTGCGGACAATTCAACTGCACTCCTTGCAGGAACTCTTGCTCAGATAGAGAAACAATTGAAACTCATCCCTTACTCCCTCTCAGACTTCAAACACAAAGCATGAAATCATATACACAACATATAAAGCAAATGTATAATAGAAAGTAAACATCCATGAGCATAATATTCAACAGGCATACACAGAGAACAAATATGACACCATGAATTTGAATCGAAGCTCTTTCTATTAATTCAAATCTCTGTACATGGGTGTTTTCAACTACAACTCTCTGCTCTCTTCCTTATGCGCTATGCTCATAATAATCTTACAACTATACAATGAGGGTGTCTATATCTCATTTCCCTCTTGTGCTCTAAACTGTCTAATCTAAGCATTAAATTCTGTCTACCTACATTCATTACGCATAAATGCCTCCTATCTACTATGGATGAGAGCGGATCACTCAAGGTCCTTTTACAATAATACAAGTATGCCTCCATTTAATGACTTCATTAATATTTCAAAACATTTAAAAAAAAATGTGCTTGGTGCTTTCCCAACTATCTCTTATCTCCGTGCTGGCTCGCTGCTAGGTATGCTTGCACGCCCTTGCGATGCTCCTGCATCATACTCCCTCGCTTGAAAATTTTCATGGGCTCTTGTCCATGAGCTCGCACATGGTGTGTCCATGCTTCTGTATTTCGGCTTCGTTCTCCCAGTTGACATCTTCAACTGGATGGCCCTTCCACTTGACCAAGTATTCAAAGTATTGCTTTCGCCTGGTCTTCTTACCAACTCTTTTGTCCAGTATGCGCTCCATCTACGGCTTTTCTGCAACTGGAATTTGTTTTGTCCACTGAACCTCTAGCTGTTCATTTCCTTCTTCTGCTTCCTTAGCTTTATAAGGGTACAAATCTAAGATATTGAATATCGGAGAAATTTCGATCCCATCGGGTAATTCAATCTCATATGCATTCGCCCCAAATTTATTCAATACCTTACATGGTCTGATTTTCTTCATTTTCAATTTATTATATGTTCCTCTCGGGAACCTTTCCTTTCTCAGATGTGCCAGAATCAAATCACCAACCTCAAATTGAATTTGTCTCCTGTGTTGATTTTCTCTCCGCCTATATTCTTGGTTCAAACTCTGCAATCATTGTTTCACCTGGCTATGAAGTTCCTTCATTGCCTCTGCGAAATCTTCTACACTAGCGCTCCTAGTCACAGTTTGTTCTGAATCCCTCAGCTCAGAAAATCCTCTCAGCTGCATGCCATAGACAATCTAAAATGGACTATGTCCTGTGCTCCTATTAAGCGAGTCGTTATAAGCAAACTCCACCTGTGGTAATATATTGTCCCACTGGCTGTGGTGTTCTGTCACCAAGCTCCTCAGGAAGTCTCCCAGACTCTTGTTCATGATTTCTGTCTGTCCATCTATCTGAGGATGATAAGCTGAACTAAACAACAAGTTTTTTCCTAGCTTCTTCCATAAGGTTCTCTAGAAGTGTCCTACGAACTTAGTGTCTCAATCCGAAACTATGCTCCTTGGCAAGTCGTGAAGTCGAATGACTTCTTTGAAAAACAGGTTCACAATGTGAGTTGCGTCACTAGTTTTCTGACATGGAATGAAATGTGCCATTTTGGAAAATCTATCCACCACCACAAAGATTGAGTCAAACCCTCTTTGTGTTCTTGGCAACCCCAATATGAAGTCTATGCTAACTGCATCCCATGACCTCTCAGGTATGGGTAATGGTTGATAAAAACCTGCATTCTGCCTCTTTCCTTTTGAATGTTGACAAATTCTACATCTGTCCATGAATCTTTTGATGTCTTCTCGCATCCCTGGCCAAAAATATGACTCGTTCAACTTTGCGAACGTCTTTTCATGACCAAATTGTCTAGGCAATCCTCCACTATGTTTCTCCTTCAGCAAATTCTCCCTCATGGAGCATTTTGGAATACAAAGTTGATTACCTTTAAACAGTAATCCTTCTTGGATCATGTATTCTTCCCATTGGCTTCTATCCCTGATAATTGGATTCTCAGCTGCTTCATATGCCTCTTTAAAATCTGGATCATCTCTATACATGTACCTGAGATCATCAGAACCCAATGTTTTGACTCTAAACTCCTGCAATAACAAACACTTCCTGCTCAAAGCATCAACAACTTTGTTAGTAGTACCAGAAATATGTTTAATCACAAAAGTGAAATTTTGCATATATTTAACCCATTTTACATGTCTTTGATTCAACTTCTCCTGTTGAGTCACAAATTGCAATGCATGATTATCACTGTATAAGACAAACTCCTTGGGAATCAAGTAATGTCTCCATTTTTTCAATGCCTGAATGATAGCATAAAACTCCTTGTCATACGTGGAGTATTTGACTTTGTCTTCGTTCAGCTTCTCACTGAAATATGTTATCGACCTATCTTCTTGACTCAAGACCACCCCTATTGCAAATCCACTTGCATCAAATTTCACTTGAAATGTCTTTTGGAAATCAGGCAACACCAAAATTGGTTGTTCCATGATTTTCCTTTTCAACACATTAAAACTCTTCTCAGCCTCTTCTGTCCAGTAAAAAGATTTGTGTCTCTTCTTCACTGTGTCCATCATCGGTGCACCAATTCCACTAAAATTCCTGATGAACTTCTGGTAGAAACTAGCTAATCCATGAAAACTTCTCACCTCAAATATATTCTTTGGTGATGACCAATTCTTAATCACCTCCACCTTATCTGGATCCATCCTCAACTTATCGGCAGAAATAACAAACCCCAAATAAATGAGCTATGTCTTCATGAATGAGGAATTTTTCATATTTATCAGCAACTTCTCTTGCTTTAACCTCTGCATCACTATAGCCAAATGTTTCAGATGCTCTGCCTTTGTTTTACTGAAAATCAATATGTCATCAATGTACACAATAACAAATTTTCTGATGAAATCCTTCAGGACTTCATTCATCAATCTCATGAAAGTACTTGGTACATTTTTTAAACAAAACGACATAACAAGCCATTCATATAACCCTTCATTGGTTTTGAATGTTGTCTTCCATTCGTCACCTTCTCTCATGCGGATTTGGTGATAACCACTTTTCAAATCAATCTTTGAAATTTTTTTGGCCCCACTCAAGCAATCCATCAGATCATCCATCCTTGGCAATGGAAATCTGTACCTGATGGTTATTTTGTTGATTTCCCTCGATTCAGTACACATCCTCCAGCCTCCATCTTTCTTCGGACTGAGTACCGTCAGAACAACACACAGACTCAAGCTTTCTCTGACTAATCCTTTGTTCATTAAATCCTGGACCTGTATTTTGACCTCTTCATTCTCTTGCAGCGTCAATCTATACACTGCTTTGTTTGGAAAACTAGCTCCAGGTATGAGATCAATATGATGATTCACACTTCTGATCGGTGGCAACGAATGAGGTAGTTCATCCACTACTATGTCAGCGAACTCTTCCAGTAGTTCCTAAACCTCTTATGGTTCATCTACCCTTGTGCTGGTTAAAACAATCTTTGGCTTCCTGACCACAATAAATTGTGGTTCCTCCTTATTCTTAACCTCTGTAAGAAGTTCCTTCCCACTCATGAGAAGTACAGTGTTTTTCACCTCCAGTTTTATTTCTTTATCTTTGATCGGCAATAGCATGTGAGTTCTCCCATTTTTCTCTAGGGTGTATGTGTTCATTCTCCCGTCATGAATCACATTCCTATCATACTGCCATGGTCTACCTAGCAATAGATGACAAACATCCATAGGAATAACATCAAAAAGTATTTCATCTTTATACCCTCCTATTTTAAACTCAACTAAACATTGCTTAGTGACATTTACCTGATGTCCTTTTTTCAACCATGAAACTCTGTATGGGCTTGGATGATCAATCGTCTCCAGCTCCAGCTTTTCTACCATCTCTGTTGAAACAAGATTATCCGTGCTACCACTGTCTACAATAAATTTACATTTCCAGTCTTTGGTTTTGCACGCAGTCCGAAAAAGTCTATTTCTTTGGATTGAACTCTCCACCTCCTTCTCTGGTGTCAAAAGAGCTTTTCGCATCATCAACGATATTCTTCCTTCAACATCCTCTGCCTCAACATTTTGCCTTTGTGCTTCGGAAATGTGAGTCTCTCCTTCCTCTTTCTTCTTGTCTGGACATTCATAAGACTTGTGTTCGACCTTTCCACATGTGAAGCATGTTATCACTCCACCTCTTCCTCTTCCTCTACCTCTAGTACGAGGAAAAATGTTGTTATCAGCATACTCTCTTCTCTGATTAGCATACTGCCTTCTCTGTCCAGCATATTTCCCTTTCTATGAGCTTCCACCTCTCTCAATCTGAGGTTGAGGTTTCTTCTAGTCTTCCTTAGGCTTTTGATTTCTGTCTTGGACAACTGATTTTTCCCTGGCTTGACTTCTGCCTCGGCCTATTTGACCTTGTTTTCGGCTCAACTTCTCTTTCACCTTTAGAGCCATTTGATAAGCATCTTCCACCGTTTGGATGGTCATCATGCTCATCTCATCCTGAATTTCGTATCTCAGACCATTCATATACCTGGCAACCTTTTCATCATTACTTTCATGATGACCTGCTCTGATGTTCAGCCTGTAGAACTCTTCAGTGTACTCCTTCACTGTCATTAGCTTCTGTCTCAAGTTTTGCATCCTTCCAAACAGAGTAATTTGGTAATCTCTGGGAATGAATTTCGCTTTCATCTTTGCAATCATCCTATCCCAACTCTTGATTTTTTGCTTACCTTGGCAGCGTCTGTCAGCTTGCATTTCATCCCATCACAATGCTGCATGTTCTTTAAGTCTCTTGACAACATGTTTGACCTTCTTGTCTTCTTCGACATCTTCATAGTCAAAATATGTGTCCAGAGATCTAATCCAGTCTAGAATCTCTTCAGCATCCAAGTTTCCCTCATAAACTAGAATGTCCATTTTGGCTCTTGCACTCATTCTTGCAACATCTCTAAGCAAGCGTTCATGTGCTTCATATTCTGTTGTGACTTCTTCTCCATGTCCATCTTCATCTTCGCTTTCGGACTCACTGACATCTCCAATATCAGCTCTGTGCCTTTGTTTTATTTCCACATCCACAAGTCTGGTGCGAATGTCATGTAGATCTCTTTCCACTTCTGGATTCGACACCTGCCTACCCCTTCCTTCTAGCATTTCCCTATCCTCTGGCAGATCGGGTGTTTTCCTGTCTCTTCTCCTCGGTGGCATGGCTGAAATTCCTTCTCACTTTTCCTGCCTGAAATATACAAACAAGAATCAGGCTCTGATACCAAGATGACACAGCCCTCCCAACTTGCAGGTCAGAAGTCCACACTCAGCAGGATCATTCTTCTTCCACTGGCCCAAAGAGCTCTCGACAATTGGCTCTTCTATTCCCCTTTCGAGAAATCTGCACCCACAAAAAACCTCGACAAATCTCCCTTCACACTTCGAGAGAGCTGACTTCGCGACTTCGTGAGTCTTGTGGTCAGGCGGCTGTGCTTTCAGACCTCTGAACACCGATATGCCGAGTTCTGATAAACGCTGGAACGCTAAGGTTCCGCCTCCACAAGAAATCAACGGTTCTAGAGCTTTTCCTTGATCCAACGGTCAATGCTATTTTGCGCACTGGGAGCTCGATATATAAGAGCTCTATGTCTCTTCTACCTTCCGGTCCCGAAATCCCAAAAGACTTGCATGCCCGCTCTGGGTCCCACAACCCTTGTCAGGAACCTCCACGTTCTTCCACACATCTCTTCACCAACTCTCCAGCTAACGTGGGCTTCTGCCACCTGTCGTCTCCTCGCGATCTGCTAGCCCGTGTAATTTCGCTATTTCGGGTATCGGCGGTCCTAGACTTGCGATCCCAACCTTATGTCACCGCGAACCCCAAATTCCTGAATCCCTAAGTTATCTCTTTCTCATATCGGGGATTTGATCCGCCAACCTCTTGGCTTACCCTTGTTCATTCAAACCCTGAATTGTCGAATTGCTCAGACCCCGCCACGTGTCCAAGTACTGGATGTTGGATTACTGAGAGGGGGGGTGAATCAGTAATAGAGCAATTTAACCATATAATCCAAGTGTTATATCAATGAAGCATTATTATCCAATAACTGTAGAGTAAATAAGCAATGAACAAATGAACAATCATACACATACAC
>ML798179.1:229690-243167 GCA_009831015.1 Picea engelmannii
GCACTATCCATATAGGATAGTTTCACCAACAATTTCCTTGATCTTCATCTCGTTATTCCTCATACAAGCATGGGTCCTCCAACCATTCTTCTAGGATAACTCAATCCGTAAAGCGTCTTCCCGTGAGGGCTTTCACCATAAGGCGACCACTTTGGAGTTCATCCATTTGTACACCTTATCAATAATGATAAGACAATAATGAGTCATCTATACATTTTTCCAACAATGCATCATACACCAATGGAACCACATCGATCCATCTTCATCAATGCATTCTCATCAAGGACAATACATATTATATTACATCAATCATCAATCAATCAATCCTTTGACATCAATCAATCAATCCTTTGACATCAATCAATCACTTGACATCAATCAATGACATCAATCAATCAAACCATTGGCATCAATGACAACATGATCCAACATTGGCCCCACTATGAAATCTTCCGCTGTGTCAGGGTTTCGGATTTCGCAATTTCGCGAATCCAAACGTCAAAGCTTCGGTCCTTCCACCGAAAAATTCCCAAAATGAACTTTCAGGGATAGATCCAATGGTCCACGTCGATCTTGTTCAATGACTCTGGTTTCCCTTGGGCTTGTGCTTCATAACAACACCCTATAACCTCTTTTCTCCTCTGCGAGATTCGACGGCTCGCGGGACTTCGAGAATTATCCACAGAGAATTTCGATCGTCCGTTTTCCCTTCAAGAACTTCTGCACTCGTAAACAAAGTGTTTTTCCACGAAAATTAACCGCCTGCAACACAAACTTGCGACACTTTCTTTCAATGCCTCAAGGCACCAACCTTCTGTGATTTTCTTCGACAACTACGAAGACTCTATCCCTCCTGAGATTTCTCCAACTCCGAGTCTTAAATAAGACTCCTGCACGCACTCCTTGTAGCAAATCCTTCAATTACTTCAAAGAATTAAAGTCCTTCGACTCTGCGCATTCCTTGCAGCAACAGTCTCTCAACAGTCCTTCAGGTCTTACAAACCCTGAAACTACTCTTGGCCTGCACACACTTTGCACGGCTCCTGTGCCTAACTGCACTTCTGAGCAAATGAGAACAAAAGCTATCCTATCTGAGCTTTCAAAGACAAACCTCTGAACCCTTTGTCAATTGAAACTCATCCCTTACTCCCTCTCAGACTTCAAACACAAAGCATGAAATCATATACATAGCATATAAAGAAAATGTATAACAGAAAGTAAACATCCATGAGCATAATATTCAATAGGCATACACAGAGAACAAATACGACACCATGAATTTGAATCGAAGCTCTTTCTATTAGTTCAAATCTCTGTACATGGGTGTTTTCAACTACATCTCTCTGCTCTCTTCTCTATGCGCTATGCTCATAATAATCTTACAACTATACAATGAGGGTGTCTATA
The DNA here is from genome assembly GCA_009831015.1 of Picea engelmannii. Lineage (NCBI taxonomy): Eukaryota > Viridiplantae > Streptophyta > Pinopsida > Pinales > Pinaceae > Picea > Picea engelmannii. The sequence goes on from ML798179.1 coordinate 231,098, forward strand.
TCTCGTTTCCCTCTTGCGCTCTAAACTATCTAATCTAAGCATTAAATTCTATCTACCTACATTCATTACACATAAATGCCTCCTATATACTATGGACAAGAGAAGATCGCTCAAGGTCCTTTTACAATAATACAAGTATGCCTCCATTTAATGAATTCATTAATATTTCAAAACATTTTCAAAAAATGTGCTCAGTGCTTTCCCAGCTGTCTCTTACCTTCACGCTAGCTTGTTGATGGCTATGCTTGCATGCCCTTGCGATGCTCCTACATCACTTTTGAGATTTGTTGGTGTTGAAAGTATCAAGAAGGAGATCAGATTGTTGTGGTAATGTGAAGATATCATACATAGAAATGTTGGCTTTAGTTTTCTTCATGTCTTCAATAACACTATACTCTAAAGTGTGCGTTACTAATTTTTTTATTGTTGTGTTTTATTGTAGATTGTTAGCTTTTCCATTGGCTTTTGGATTGTTGGGATTAATGTTGTTCATAGTTTGATTTGACATACTAGATTTGTTGTTGCTAGATGGGATGCTAGTGTTAAGATTTATTACTGGATGTGGTTGGAGCTGGGGTGCTTGGTTTCAAAGCGAGAACACATGGTATGATTTTCCTGAGAGGGGTGTTGGATTTTGAAGGAGAAGTACTTAGGATAGCAACTTTTCTACGTAGATTGTAATCTCTGGGGGAAACTTTTATAACTTGTGTATCTTTAATAAAAAATTCTTCAATTTTTTCATTATTTGAGTCAATACACCAATCCCACAAGGACATAGCAGACTCTTGAGGGGATTCCTCGATAGTCTCCTTTTTTTATGCTTCGGTGGGTTGTCATCATTTAAGATCTTCTAATCTAGTAGTTGGTTGATAACAAAGGTCATGGAGTTGACCCACTGGGGACAAGTTTTTTTGAAGTGATTTTGTTGGTGGTATGAGTAGAATTTATCACTTCCAAAGGTATCCAAGTTTAACGTGAGTTGTGGTACCTTGGGTGGCTTGGGTGGGTTGTCATTCCTTTTTAAGAATGGATGGAAAGGTATGGCTCTTGAAGGCCCCTCTACAAAATTCTTCTTGATATCAACAACTTCATTTGATGACTTCTTAACTAAATTAACCACACTATCAATATCCTTTGGTTCCTTTTCATGGGGTTTCGTTAGAAACAATTGTTGTTTTCTAGCTGATTTGGTTTCTCTGAAATATGGGTGACTATGGTAAGAGGATAACTCTTTCTACATAGTTTTGGATTCTTCAAAAATCTGAGCCAAAGTGTCCTTACCATCTCGTTTAACAAACATGCCTATAGAAGGAATTAGAGATGAAGTGTAGTATTCAATGGCTAGGGATTGTAAAGGGGCTATCTCAACACTAAATTTAGTGAGGATTGCAATGAAACCTTGATTTAAGTCCTTCACTTTTCCCCCTTTTTCCATTTTTATGGATCCTAACTCCTTGTATAAGATGGTAGTGGTTTTTATTTCCCCAAAATTCCCAGTAAAAGCTTTCTCAAAGTGCCCCAAACTGGTTATGGAACTAGGTGGTATATTAAAATACCATGTGGATTCTCTACCTACGAAGGTATAAGGGAAAATCCTACATACAATGTCATTGTGTCGAACATTAAGGAGGCAGGTAGCTAAAAATAAATTTTTAACATGATCCTAGAGTGAACCAGGTCTATCTGGGTCAAATTTTAGAAGGAACTTTTTCAGTTTTCTGGGAGATTCATGTAAAGGCTCTACCAAATTCAGAGAGGCTTTAGACAACCATTGTGGGATTACTTCCCTTCATTCTTGATGTTCACCCATGATCTATTCAAGATTAATTTATAGGTTTTCACCTTAAAAGTTATGCTCTGATTCAGGAGGGGTAGGAGGGATCTAATTTAAAGACATTGGTACTTCATGGAAGGTGGTTTCAATCACATATTCTATAGAGTCAACATGAATATTGGGGTAGCTATTTGGTTTTCTTCCCTGGGTAGTTCTTATCCCAGGGATCTATGAGACTATAAGTAACTTACCAAGCAATTTGGTGCAGTCTCGAGTTATATGATGAGTTTTAGTAAATTCTTCATAGGGTATACGAAACCAAGTTTCTTTATAAGTTTTGGGACTGCCAGAGGCACTTTCGAATGTAGGGTTCATGTATTCAAAGGTAACTTCCTATTCAAAATTGATATGAGGAAAATGAGTTGGAATAAGGGTGTTTTAAAAGGACTGGCCGTGAGTGTGCAATGAGTTTATATAAGCCATACAATTTTAGACCCTCCTTCAAGTTCCAATTCTATTGACAGGGCATAATTTCTCAATAATAGTAAGGGGTACTCCCTAATACACGGTCCCAATTAGACTATGCATCGTTTGGTCTAAAGGATTCATCCGAATTCTGGCCCGACTGCCATTACTGGTTATGAGGGTGAAATATGAATGGTTATGCAAGTGAAATATGTAGATGAAGACTATGTAAAAGAAACATAAATAAATCTAATCTAATTCTAGTCTATCCTATCCTATTTAGGAGAAATTTATCGTGATTGAATGAGTTGTAATGAAACCAAGCTCTTCTTAAAAACAAATCATGTAGCACTCATGCAGGTGAAAATTTAGAAGCACATGCATACAAATAAATAACTAGATAAGTGTAAATTATATTTCAACATACATCAACAAATCATATGCTCAGGACATAAAGTATAAGAAAGAGTAACTAAACTACAAGAATAACATAGATTGCATAAAAAAATTCTATAAGCAAACATGCCCTTACAACCCATGTAAGTAGCTAACATTCTATTGGAAATAGTTCAGAACAAAAAGAAATTCACATAAGTTCTTCTCTTTGTCAAAGTTTCCCTTGAGGGCTTCTCAATATTCATTAACCAAGTATTTTCTCGAAAAAGAGTTCAAGAGTGTATACAAAGCTTGAAGAGCCCCTTCAAAATGGGTCTCTTCCCTTATTTATACAATTATTCTTAATTGTTGAAGATGACTTCTTACATTCCTAAAGAAGTAGTTAAAAAAATATTCAACCCCCCTCTACAGATTTGATGACATGTGTATACAGTGAAGACAAAATTGAAGGTAGTTGGAAAAAGACAAAATAGAATACATTTAACAACAATTTTGAATTGCTATTTTGTATTATTCATCGTCTTTTGTATTTAACATATGTTGTCCATATTTCCAATTGATCATATAGAGACACGACTCTATGGTATGCCATCTCTTTAAGAGAAATTGTATGCATGGATGTGTTGTCTTTGAGTTTATGCATATCCTTTGATAACATGGCCATGAATTCCTTAATCATCGTATGCAATTTAGTTGGTTGTATAAGATGTTGTTTGATTAAGTACATCATAAATTTGGTGGCTAATTCAGTGATTTCTCGCCTGGAGTTTTTTCTATCATGTAGTTTGTCAACTAGTTCTTCCATTATGAGATTTTCCCCAGCTCTTCTAATGAGGGGAGTTGACATCTCTTGATAAAATCTTGTGCCACTTTGTGAAATTGCAAGTATATCTCCATTAAACTGGTGGTTTTTCTGTCGGCCCTTTTCCTAGCTTGTTGACAATTCTCCAATGCGTAGAGGTATGCCTTTCTTTCTCTTCCTGAAGGGAGAGGGAGCTCACATGATGCGTTAGGGTTCTCTATAATCCACTTGTCAATATCATCTATACACTCCCGGATAGTGTTGAAATGTGTATTCTTGGCCTATACTCTTCTATGTTCATCAATCATGGTGTCAACTGTTTGTTGAAACAAGTGCATGTGGGCGTATATGTCAATGATCACCTCTTCTAGTTCCGTTATGACCTTATCTACACTAGATTTGAATATTTGCAAGCTTCCCTCATTGATATTTACCTACTGGAGATATTCCTCTAGTTCTATGATCCTTTCCTCCTTCTCCAGTTTTTGTCGGCATAAATTAAAAACGTTATCTTTCATGGCGTTCATGAAAGCGAAGCTAGCTGAGTCTATGGCAATTGGATCTTCATTGACATTTCCTGTTATAGGGGTCTATGTAAGAACTGAAAGTGGATTTCCCCCTATCACCGACATTTTCTTCACTTTCTCTTGTACAATCCTACCCAACACTTTGTCATATGTGAATTTATTTAAATTGGGAAATTCATTTTCCTTGAATAGGGCATGAAACCCAAGATCCAACCCACTGAATGGGTTGTGACGATTGACACATTCTATGAATACCTTTGGCATATTGATGTCCATCAGGGACGTCTCATTATTTCTGGTTTCTTCATCCTCCTTGCATTGTTCTTCTTCATCTGCTTTGTCTGCAAGTTCCTTAGCTACCCTTTGTGTTGCCTCTACCATTGCTACCTCATTTGTTGTCGCCTTTTCAAATGTTTCCTTTTGTTCAACTTCTTTATGGGTAGATACCTTTGATTTATCTTCTGCTATGGTTGTTGCTGCATCAACTTTAACCTATTCAGTAATCTTCCTCTTCTTATCAACAACACCATTCTTCTTCTTTTTGAACTTTTCTTTCTTCCTCCTTTTCTTGTATGCTATTGTTTCTTCTTCCTCTACAGATCCCAATTGCACATATGTAGTTGTGACATATGTCCTTTCTGCTACCTCTTCTTCTTCTTTCCTTTTGGCCTCATCTCTTGCCTCTTCTTCATTGTCAATCCTTCCAATAGGATTACCATGAATTTTGAATATGAATTCATTGTAGGTCCTCACACCGCAATGTACTTCTTCTTCTTCCCAAACCTATGCTGTGTATTCCCATGGAATGTTGAGCTTGTTGAAGTTTTCTTTGATGAAATTCTTCGGGTCGTGCCTTCTGAACCTTTCTTCCCTGAAGTGGTATAACTGTTGGAGCTACTTCACACACACCTAGGATTTCTTTTTCCTAAGGTATTTTCCTTGTTTATTAGTCATAATTAGTCATTATCGAGTCTCCTATATTTTAGGGGAGAATATTCCACCTGGAGAATATTCTCTTTCAGTTGACACTTTAGTTTGACTAGTTGAGTTGAGTCTAGATGCTGCATTGGTTTTTTCACCATGAAACATTAGGATAATCACCATGATAATGCAAACCTACCTTGGGATCATCATCATACCGGCACATTAACCTTGATTCCTTGATCTACTCCTCACTACACTCTATTCAGTCAGTTAATTGAAGACTAGTTGACTAGTTAACTCAGCTAGGTGGCAGTTCACTCCCGTAACTTCCTAAGAGACTAGACTAGGTGGAAGTTCACTCCTGTAACTACTGGTGTGTGTCTAGATCACTCTAGAACACCACTATGGCACATTGGTTCTCCTCCAATGCACATTGATTGATTTATACATAGTATATCATGTGTAAATTATTCATTATTCATAATGGTTAATGAGAATTCTTCTATTCTTTCTCTCCTTCTTCTTCTTTCTCAATTTCTCTCTGCAAATGTGTGTAGTATTTTATAGCTAGATCTATTCTATGTAGGTTCAAAAAATTTACATGGTATCAGAGCTGATGGGCTGCTAAGAAAAAGCTACACCAAATTGTTGCAGGTACAAAAGATTGAAGACAACGGAAAGATGGGTTTCCAAAAATAATTCATTCTTACACCTTACAACTACTTTGCATGGAAGGAGAAAATAGTCATACATATCTGAACTGGAGGATTTTACAGGTTAAAATTGAATACAGATATAGAACTCACATCATCCATAGAAAAATCCAAGTTCTTAAATCAGATGGATGAAGCACTCAAAATGATTTGCAGTATTATTTCTCATGATCTCCATTTTCACATATCTTCCTCCCAATAAAGCCCATAACACCTTGGAAGGGCTCTTTGGAAAATAGGATGAGATGAGGGGACACATGCTAGAGGTGGAATTTTTCACATTGGATCCAAAAATATTCGACAATATCCAATCTTTCTTTACAAAATTCAAGCATCTACTGTTGCAACCCAAAGCTTGAGGGGTTGATAAATATAATGAGGAGAAACAAATAATTCTCAACATACTCTCCAAACTTGGTCCTGAATTCTTTTTATTTGTATCCACATTCCATTCTATCAGATTCTCCTCAGGAGCCACCTGGAAGATGCCTTCTCTTGAGGAATTTATTGAATCCATGACACAAGAGCAAACCAAGCTCATCAACATGGGAAAAATCAAAGGCCCAAAGGTGCATGAATTTACTGTGCAATATGGAAGCCATAAATACCATAAATATAAATACAAATACAAAAGGAGAGATCATGCACATCCGAAGAAGGAAGGATACACAAAACCCTTCACTGATGCCTCCAAATCCAAAGGGAAAAAGGGAAAAAAAGGGGAGAAATGCACGTACTACCACAAAGGATTCCATCCAGAATCCACATGCATGAAAAAACAAATAGATATAATGTCTCAAATACTTCATAAAACCAACCTTGGATATCGCATCCCGAGGGTGCCAAGGATAAGAAGCCATAAGATCTGAATTCCAAGAAAGGTAATTCTAGCCATGCCTTGATTGCGATCAACTCCTCTCTCGATGCTTGGATCGTAGATTCAAGAGAATAAAATCACATGGCTTCCTCAAAAGAATTCTATTATTCATTGGATGCATGAAAATGTCCTCCTATTATAATGGGGGACAACTCTTCTGTCAAAGTCACCAACAAAGGAAGGATTGAACTCACCAATGGAAGCTTCGAGAATGTGTTGCATGTTCCCAAACTTTCCGTCAACCTTCTCTCCGTGTATCAGATGAAGAATTCCACCACTGGAAATGAATCCATATTCACACCAAATGCAGTGGACATATATGACATGCAAACCAACTCCAGGGTTGCTTCCGGTGAGGTAAATCATTAGTCTAGATTGTATACATTTTCTGAATTCATTGAACCAAATTCTGCTTTACTGCTTACTCATGCTGATGAAAGTAGTAGGATATGGCACGAAAGTTTTCGACATTTGAATTTAAAATACATGAAACAACTTATGTTAGGGACCTAACCCCTCACGTAGGTAGAATAATATATTTTTATGTAATGAAGGTCAATATTAATAAGGCCTTGCAATAAGGAATAATGAGTCGAATGTAAGAAGACCTAATAGAAGATTCCACTTCTAGAAGGATCTTCCTCTAGATGGTTCTTTTGATAGACATATTTAGTATAAATAGGAGTCGAGCGTATGAGAACTGTTGTCTTGGATATTATTGTAATAGAGCTCTACTCGACTGGAGGTTTCCCCCTCAAAGAGGCAAGTGAACATTGCTCTCAGTAATCAAAGTGCTCATTCTGGTGTTATTTTGGTATTATATTGGTATTATTGTGGTGTTATTTTGGTTATATTGTTTTTCGTTTACCATTTCTATCATTTTATTTCTGTTCTGCATGCGTTTTATATATGGAATATTACAAGTGGTATCAGAGCACTTTCCTCAGCAGAAAATTGTGGGTTAATTTTTTTCAGGGTAGAGACGTATTTTGACGTCTTTAAGCTACAAAGATCTGTCATTACATGCATAAACCCGCGGTTGGGGATTCATACACATAGGAAATACAAGTGGTACTTAAGCACACATCTATTGGCCATCCTTGTAACCCCTGTTGGTACCCCTTCGAGTGGTAGTGCACTAGACAACACCTGTATACAGATCGACCTAGATTTCCTGAATCTCTCTTTACATAAATTGATCGGACGCCTAACTGCTATTGTGCCACCGAGAACAATACTCGAGAAGATACTTTGTAGTACTTGGGTAGTTAGGTAGTACGGGTAAGGGCATGATCTAGCCTCCTTAGTTGGTGCCCTGAGATATTGGGCTGAGTACTACTATTGGACCCCACACATATATCATAGAGCTATAGCACAGGGAAAACCCTTGTCTGTAGAACCCTTGAATACCTAACCCTTGGGGACAAAAAAAACAAACAAAATAGAAAAGATCTATTATCGTGCAACTGTGTCTCCTAATTCGAGTTTCCAAATCACTACACATTTATTCCTGATTAAGCATTTGGGCATTTCATCATTGCCGTATTCTTCAGACCAAAGTATAAATCCATAGGTGTAAAACACAAAATAAAGTCTGGATTTTTTTGCACCATTATTTGAGACCTATTCCATTGGATTTATCTCTTCTCCCTTATCACATTCATACCTATCATTTTTTAGCAAAATTTTTGACCCCACCCACCTCTTTTCGGTTCCCTCATCATCATGGCCCATACCCATAGACAAGACTTGGAAGCTCGCTTAAATACCTTGCAATCTAATTTCACAGAGACCCAACAAGAAGTGAGACAACTCAATGCCAATATTTCCACCATCAATAAAAACATGCATTCCTCCATCGCCGCCTCAATCGAGGAACTCAAAGAAGACCTCAAACAAGACATTAATACCCAACTTGAATCTGTCACTTCAATGATTTGCACCAAGATGCATATCCCTGCATATCCCTCTTTATCTGACCCACCTTTGCATAGCGAAGCTGAAACTTCCTCTCATTCCCATAATTTTCATCCCCATCACTTTCAGCGCGACCTATGCCTTTCGCGTGTGGATGTGACCAAATTTGATGTCTCGGATCCCACTGGTTGGGTAACTCAAATGGAACATTATTTCTCTTTGTATGACATTACATATGACTTGTCCAAACTCCAGTATGGTGTTCTCCATATAGATCAAGAACGTTGGCAATGGTGGCAATGGAGAAAAACTTCCTGTCAAGGGTATGCTTCTTGGACACAGTTTGTGGCAAAGCTTTATGAACGCTTTTACACTGACACCAACCATTTAGGACATTTGACAAAGTTGAAACAATATAGCATAGTGGAAGACTTTATAGTTTCTTTTGAGAAACTGGATTTTCGTACAGAGGGCATGTCTGATGTTTTTTTCTGCAAATGTTTTATCAGTGGCCTCAAGGATGAGATTTGTGCCGATGTCCTCATGGATTGTCCTCAGAGTTGGGTGGAGGATACTACTAAAATATCTAAGGAAGCAAAACAATTTGTCTCTTCTCAAAATTGGAAACCCTCCTTTATTCCTCACACTAAACCAATAAATCCCACCCCTCCTTCTACTCCACTAAGGATCCAAAAATTGACCCGGGTCGAAATGGATGAACGCCAACTCAAAGGCCTTTGTTATAATTCTGATTGCAAATATTTTATGGGACACAAGTGTAAGGACCAAAATATTTTTATGGCCATCTTAGAGGATGTTTCAGAAGAGGATGTTGAAGCTCCCCTTGTGTCTATGTCACATGAACCCATTGACATAACCCCTACCTCAGACCCTCCCAAAGTAGAACCCGTCATTTTCGTAAATGATCTCACGAGCTTCTCTACTCCCCAAACCCTCAAACTAATTGGCTAAATCAAGAATAGGAAGGTCATCATTCTTGTTGATAGTGGAAGCACCCATAATTTTATTCATCACCGCATTGACCAAGAAACTAATTGCTATATCCGTGCAGTCAATAATTTCCAAATCATTATTTCCAATGGCGGGTCCATGAAATTTGGAGGGCGTTGTGAAAATGTGCGTCTCCAAATTGGTGACTACCACCTAAAATATCATATGTTTTCTATCGAAATAGGCGGTTGTGACATTGTGTTGGGTGAAGATTGGATAAGGACTTTGGGCCCCATTCTCATGGATTTTAAGGAATTAACCATGCAATTCGACCAGAAGGGCCAACAATATAAGTTCCAAGGCATCACCACTGGTTTGCCTGAGATAATTAGTTCCCCCACAGGACTTCCAATCGATCCTCTCTAAACATCAAGTGATTTTTTCCACTCCCCAGGGACTCCCTCCTTCCTGTGGTGTTCATGATCATTCCATTCCCCTTGTCCCAGAAAGCCTTCCTCCCAATATCCATCCTTATCGTCACCCCTTTTCCAAAAAAATGAAATTGAGAAAATGGTTCAAGAACTACTTAACACAGGTGTTATCCGCCCTAATACAAGCCCCTACTCTTCTCATGTGGTCATGGTCATGAAGAAAGAAGGTTCTTGGCACATGTGTGCTAACTTTCGTTCCCTCAACAATCTCACCATTAAAGACAAATTTCCCATTCCTTTCATTGATGACCTCTTGGATGAATTGAGTGGTGCCTAGTTATTTACTAAACTTGATCTTCATTCTGGATACCATCAGATCCGTATGAAAGAGATAGACATTCCTAAGACTACCTTTATAACTCATGAGGGCCACTATGAGTTTTTGGTCATGCCCTTTGGCTTGTGTAATTCTCCCTCCACTTTCCAAAGCCTCATGAATCATGTCTTCCGTCCTTTTCTCCACCATTTTGTCTTAGTTTTCTTTGATGATATCCTCATCTATAGAAAAACCTGGACAAACCATCTTTCTCATGTGGATCGAGTTCTCCATCTACTCTCTCAACACCAAATTTTTCTGAAGCAATCTAAATGTGCTTTTGGCACCTCAGAAGTTGAGTACTTGGGTCATCTTGTTGGCAAGGATGACGCCAGGGGGGATCCTAAGAATATTGAAGCTATGCAAGACTGGCCTCACCCAAAGACTCTCAAAATCTTGCATGTATTTCTGGGCTTAACAAGTTATTATCGCAAGTTTGTTAAGAATTATGGAAAGACTGCGACACCTCTCACTACACTCCTTAAAAAGAATTCTTTCACTTGGGCTCCAGTAGCTGCTCAGGATTTTCAAACCTTGAAGATGACCATGTGCACCACTCCAGTACTGGCCCTTTATAATTTCAAAAAGACCTTTGTCCTGGAATGTGATGCTTCAGGGAAAGGAATTGGTGATGTCCTTATGCAAGAGGGTCAACCTTTGGCCTTAACTAGCAAACAACTATCTGAATGGAATTTGGGCAAATCAATCTATGAAAAGAAAATGCTAGCTATTTTGCATGTCATTGATCTTTGGCACCCTTATCTATTGGGGCAACACTTCCAAATTAATACAGACCATCAAAGCCACAATTATTTTTTGGAACAACGCATTTCCTCCCCAGAACAACAAAAATGGGTGACTAAGATCTTTGGATATGATTATGAGATCATTTACAAGAAAGGAAAAGACAAGGTGGTTGTGGATGCACTTTCCCGAAAATATGAAGATGAAGGGTCCCTTTTTTCTCTCTCCTTCATTGTACCGGATTGGCTCCAAGCTGTTCGCTAGGAATGACTACACGATCCCAAAAGTTCACATCTGATACAACAATTGAAGTCCAATTCTCCAGTTTCCCCAAGGTACTCTTTCCTCCATGATGAGATTCAATACAAAGGCCGTTTGTATTTAAGTAAACAATCAAAACTTAAATCCATGGTACTTTCTAAGCTTCATGCTACACCCATATTTGGGCACTCCAGGTTTACCAAAACCTATGACAGGGTCAAATGTTCATTTTTCTGGGATGGTATGAAACATGATGTTCATAATTTTGTGGTTGAATGTGATGTGTGTCAACGCAACAAGGGTGGGTGAAACAATCAAATCTCTTGGCACACTACAACCGCTTCCGATTCCACCTGCTATTTGGTAGGATATCTCTATGGATTTTGTTGTAGGTGTTATCACTCCGAGAAACCCTTTGTGGTTGCAGACCAAAGGTGCTTGGTAACTTAAGAAATGAATGTTTTTGTATTTTGTAAATGTGGATCAATGGGACAACTCAATACAGCTTATGGCATTCAAATGTGAAAATGATAAACAAATAGACAGTGCTCTCAAAGATTGATTAATCAGTAGATAACTTTTGAAGTGGGTGGAGAAAAGATTGTAACTAAACCAGTACAAAGTAGGGTCTAAGAAACAATCAAAAGACTTATTATCAGTCTATGAGCTAAACAATGGGATAACAACCATTCAAATCTTGACAACACAGATAATAATGCAGAAGAAAAGATGGAAAGCTGACAATCAAAATTGAAAGGAACCTGTGATCTGTATTAACATAAAAAGTCTGAGTACAATAGCCAATTCCTCTATCCAAAATCGAACCCCTAATCAAACTGAGTTCCTAGGCTTTATAGCCTTTACAAACAGTTTTCAGATCCTGAAAACATGGATCAAATCATCTAAAAATAG
>ML798179.1:243267-260098 GCA_009831015.1 Picea engelmannii
TTAGTAAATTCAATATCTAAAACTTAAGGAAAGCGTCATGTTCTGGTGTGTTTTGTTCTAGATCTAGGTGGATCTAGGGAGATCAGTTAGTGTCTGCACCTACCGATTAGTCCGATAACAAAATTGGCGACCATACTGGGGAAGAATTGTTTCCTAGTTAGTCTAGTTTCCCTTGCTTTGATTGCTTGTTTTCTGGTTTCTGAGTCTGTGGGACATCCATCCAGACTCTCTGGATCTAGAAGTTCACTTAGATTCCCTGTCCTTTTTCAAAATTTTCTTTGATTACAGACATTCTTTCACTGTACCTATCTGTGGACTACGAGAATCATTGATGTTCGCACCCTGCTGTTAGGTTCAGTGTGAACTTATCGTAGCCTACTAATGCCTAGCCTGCGAGAATACCTAATTCTTGCATTGTAATATACTGCTAGGCTGTGAACTTGTTTGTAAACTTTTTGGTTTGGGTCTTGTCATCTTTTGATGACCCAGTTTTTCTTTGATCAGCTGGATTGAGCTTTTAGAGCCTATATTGATCTGTTTACAGTCTGCTTGACATCCTTTGAGTTTCTTTTAGCCACTTTTTCTTTGTATGGTTTTGAAGGATTAGTCTCTTGCTTTGAGTGTCTTTCAATTACAAAGCGTGTGTTTTCTTTAGAATTGTTTAGGGAAAGATCAGATTTCTTCTGAATAGTTCGCTTTAAAAGAAAACTTTTAGTTTGGGTTTCTTTGTTTTAGAAAAGTTCATTATTGCTTTTAGTGAAATTTTTGAAACAAAAAGACTTAATTTCTTGATTTAGATTTGGGGGCATCCTTGCATTTGAAGTAGCGAAATTGCATGATTCTTGGCATTTTTTGATCTTAAATTATGAAAAAAATTCCCCCTTATGGCCGGGGGGGGGGCATGAATCGTGCATTGGTGTACATGACCTTTTTTTCATTTCTTGAGAATCTTGATATTGATGAGTTTTAAGATTTTGGGACATTGTGCATCTGGGAATGATAAACATTTTCTCCTTCTCGTAGCATAGCTTTCATTGAAATGAAAAGATTGCATCTTCATATCTTTGCATAATTTTTGAGTCGGTCAAAACACCATATTGTCCACGCCATATTCCTTTTGAGTAACAACAACCATAAAATAAAGCGCTTGTAAAAATTGATTAGACATTTTTATATTTCTGGTAGAAAACCTACATTAGATTATTTGTAGGGCTTTCGAATAGGTGTGAAAGATAACTTTCCAAAGCTTCAAACAAACATAGTATCTTGAGTTAGGGAGCAGTTAAATCCACTTAATACATTTTATCCTGGGAAGCCCTTCTAACACAAGGGTCAATCACGAGGTCGCATTGAGACTAGCAGAGTTACTCACCCTACTTTATTGGTCTTGGTGTAGAGGTTGCGAGTATTATGGGGGTCGCTTGAGAGGTATAACCACAATGATGAGTGGAAGCCTTTCAAGTTGATTTTGGGCTAGATACCATGCCCTTGTGCGTGGATCAGACTGTTGACTATTTCCTTAGGCATCATTGTAGTAATTGGTAACCTTAGTGGCCTATCTCTCTAGGTTCTTTACACGAGGTGACTGTGGAGGGGCAAGCCTTCACGGTACCTGGAATCAACATTGGCCAAACTCACTCGGGCTCCTTGGAGGGTATACCCATGATTATGTGTGGGAGCTTGCACTAGGGTGTAAGTCCGTTAAGCAGGTCGTCAACGTAACTTTTCCACTCGCTTTATCTCAGCCCCTTCTTACTTTGTTCCCACAACATTGGATTTCATCACCAACTAGTGTGCTCATTGTAAGAAGGTTTTGTTTGTTTGCTTGCTTCCTAGATTTTTAGCGTTTGCTGTTTGTTTTCCCTAGTGGACTCTAGATTGGATTTTTGTTTTTCATGGCATCAGTTCCCAGAATGACCAATGAAGGAACCCCTTCTCCAAGGGAACCTTTTGTTTTTCCTTCTTATGGGAACATTGGTCCTCCTCACATCGCTACTTTGAGCCTTCCAGGTCTCACAATTGGATTGCCGGTGTGGTTTTTTTCTACTCAGGTAATCTCGAATGCAGTTAGTGCTTCAGTCACAAGCACCTCCCCCCAAGAGCATCAAACTCATGTTGATCCTTCACCTTCTTCACCAGTAAGGTTTTCTTCGCCTTCTTCACTTGCAATGTCGCCTTCTGTTTCATCTTCTTCGTCGAGTGAAAGTTTTGAATCTAGTAACCCGGTGAATAAGAAGAAGAAGAAAAGAAAGATTAAGAAGAAGAAAGATAAACAAGGGTCAAAACCTCCAACCACTGTCAAACATGTTGGAAAAAAACCAGTTACTATTAATCGTGTTGGGAGTGTTGATGATTTCAAGATCACCCAAACAACTTGTAAGCTCAAGTACCCTTGCAGGATTTGTAAGGGTAGCCATATTCTTAAGGATTTCCCTGGTCTATCCAAGGTTATAGAGGCATGGTCTACACACCTTGACCAACCCATGTCATCATCCTCTGAACAACATACTGATGACCTCCAGTCAACTAGTCATGATACGGTTGGGAAGAAGAAAAGTAGAGTCAAGTTCCCGTGTATGTTATGCAAAGGGAGTCATCTAACTCATCTTTTTCCTCATATGGACAAAGCCTCAAAATTACTGGAAGACATGACTGTTTCACAGCCTCAACTTCCAGCCACTTATCGCAAGCTTTCTCTCAACTTCCAGCCACTTATCGCAAGCTTTCTCTCAACTTCCAGCCACTTATCACAAGCTTTCTCTCAACCCATCTGTAGTTGATGGAATGATCACTCTGGTCCCTTCACCGGTCAATCCGGTTGATCATGTCGTCAATCTGGTCACGTCCTTAGTTGAACCAGTTGACAAAGTGGTTGACTCGATACCATCCTCGATCGATCCCACTCTCCTGTTAGAGGGTGTCACCCAAGTGGTCGATCCGTTTACACCTGTCGACCCCATTCTTCCCTTGGAGAATGAAACCCCAGTGGTTGATCTGATCTCATCATCGGTCGATCCTACTCTCCTGCTAGAGAGTAAACCCGATACTGCCCATGTTTTTCTCTTTGATACAGACTCTGCCGTGTCAGGGGGTATTCCTCCTTCTCCCATGAAACTCCCTCCAAGTAATGAGGCCATCCGTTTTGATTGGGGTGTGCTAACTGGACCTTGTCTTCCCTCTCACATTCCTTTCCAGATTACAGTACAGGTTTGTGGTCGAGACGCTCCTCAGACACTGATAGATGAAGGTTCGTCTATTAGTATTTTGTCCTCTATTGCTTGGCAAGCTTTGGGTTGTCCTCCACTTGCACCGGTTACGCAGAATCTGTTAGTTTTTAACAGAAGAACTAGTCAACCTTTAGGGACCCTTTCTCAGTTTCCTGTAACTTTGGGAGGGAAAACTGTCTTTATTGATGTCATGGTAGTCCAAGACCCCTTGGATTTCTCTTTACTCCTTGGGCAAGATTATGTCTATGCCATGAAAGCTATTGTGTCTACTCTTTTTCATGTGATATCTTTCCCTCACGATGGATGAGTTGTGACTATTGATCAACTTTCATTCATTGACCCTAACTAGATTGCCTCCTTAAATGGTTCTTATATACAGATGGTATCACCCCTGCCATAGGTCAATTATGTGGCGTTTTCGCCCTTGGCTTCAACTTTTGATGACCTAGATTTGGTAGTTGACATGGTGATCTCTTCGATAGGGTTGTTAGAGCTTGATCTCTTTACTTCTGTCGCGACCCTCGACATGGTGTCCTTCTAGAGTGTGTTTCTTCCTTCTAGCGAAGACCTCTTGGAAGCCATGACCGAGTTTTGTCCCTTGACATGGTGTCCTTCCGGAGAATTTTCCTCTTGGAATCCATGATCAAGAAGAGACTTATGAGGATAGTTTTTGCGTCTCTGAGGAAACCTCGTTAAAAAATGAAATAGAGGTCTTTGAGCATAGTTTTTTTATTTCAAGCTCGTTAAAAAATAAAACCACACGAGGATAGTTTTTTCGTCTCTGTAGAAACCTCGTTAAAAAATGAAACAGAGGTTACGTGCATAGTTCTTGTTTCTATGTCAAGCTCATTAAAAAATGAAATAGTTTTCCCCCTCTCTATTTGAGTCAAGTCATTTGTCTAGTATTTGAAGCTTCATTTCCTCCGCCTTTGTCGTTGGATGAAATGAAGCTTGGGGGGGAAATAAAACCAAGTCCAAGACTTCATGCTGAAGTTGAGCCGCTAGCTTCTTAAGATGGGGGCTAACTGGGGGATAAGTACCAACCATCCCTATGTTATGCGTTGGGAAGTCACAAGCATAGTTTTCTATGGTTCAAGCTTGTGTAAAAATGAAACCACTTACCTCAAGCATAGTTTCCTCTGGTTCAAGCTTGTGTAAAAATAAAACCAGGTCCAAGCATAGTTTTGTTTTGTTTTAAAGCTTGCGTAAAAATGAAAACAATCCCGAGCTTAGTCTTTGTTCTTTCTCATGCTTGTAAATCAATGAGAATGTAACCGAGTATACTTTTATCACTTTTTCAGACTCATAAAGGTTATACAAAAAAGGAACCCCCTGGAGTTTTCTTTAAGCTCTTTTCAGACTCTCTAAACATGAAAAGATTGTCGAGTGATCTTGTTCTTTTCACGCTCGTTAAAGTATTTGAAGAAAACGTCTGTTGAGCGATAGTTTATCTCTTTTTGGTCTCATCAGACTACTTTACGAAAAAGGAACTGAGAGAGTTCTCTTTAAGTGTTTTTCAGACTCTCTAAACATGAAACACCCCTGAGTTTTCTTTCTTTGGACTCGTTAAACAAACATCGAAAGTCCCATATGGGACCGAACCACTCCTTCCTAGGGTTCGTTAAACATACTCTGAGGGACTTTTCCGAAGGATGAGCTTACATTTCAAGCATATGTTATCCTCCTCAAGCTTGTGTAAAAATAAAGAGGTACTCGCCAGAAATGGTGGGGGAAAAATTGGGAAAGAAATGTATCTAAACCTGTATTATATGAAAGAGTCACTTTTGAACATGACACCCTTTCACTCACCTTGTGTCTAGGTTGGAAAATCCACTTGTCTCCTGATCATACTCCTATAAGATTACAAATTGGTCTGTGATCCTTGTTGTTGAGTCAGTATTTCCAAGACAGTCGTCGTGTCGTCAATATGTTCAAAAAATAAGTTCAACCCAGAAAGCCTTCTATTGCGTCGACCATTTCTACAGTCTTTAAGCCTTCTATTGCATCGACCATCCTTGAGTCAGTCCTGAATCACTTGTTACTTTGATCTACATCAAATCTTGTTACTTGTTTCATGTCATTGATGTGGGATACATTAAGGCCCTCCTGTGATGAGTCTTTTCCTGTCGACTTCAACTCATTATCTAGGAATTGGACTTAGAAACTAATTGGTACCTTGGAACTTGCATGCCTTAATGGCAGGTTTCCTCGCTTTCGACAGTGGGTTTTCATTATTGAACCTTAATCGAGAGATTCCACCAAGTGTTCGACTTCAACTCATTTATTCACATTCGTTGGATTGTACTAGTGTACCTTGAGATTCATTGACATTAATGGTGATTTCCCTCGCACTTGTTAATGGTATACACTAATGACCAGTAATCAAGTGGTTTCTACCATGTTCGACTTCAACACATGTATTCACATGGTTAGATTCGTACTATAGAGTGGCAGATTCATATTTTCTAACAGATCCAGGTTGCATTGGAGTATATACAGTGTACTGTTGCATAGATCCACATTGTATGTCTAGTGGCTATGTTCAAATTTGAGTCTTTAACACATAGATCCACAGTGTATTTTTGGTGGCTATGTTCATATTTGAGTCATATTGGCATGGATCCACAGTGTATGTTTGGTGGCCATGACTTGTCTTACTTGACATGAATCTTCTCATGTCGGAATTTATGCTTTGAGTCATTTGTATTATGAGTATGGGAATGCCTACCTCAATGATGATATATTATTGTACTGTATTTCCTTGTTAGTTGGCAAGTTTTCGACTGACTGTTTCTTGTTCCCTACACATACTCAACAAAGTATTTCAGCTATCACTCTGTTCTAACTTCATACTTTGGGGGGCTCTCTTTTACACATTATTTTCGTCATCCCTATGACCGTTAATGACGTAAACCTATATGTTGCCTTCAGAGGGGTCAGTGGCCTAAGTTCCTGAAGGGAGAAGGGAGAAGAACTTTTCCTGAGAAAAGAAGTTTCATTTTCCCTTATAAAAACCCTGTAAAAAAGGAAGTTCATAGGTTGCTATATAGGCAGGGTGCGAGAATGCCTGATTCTTGCAGGTTGCACCATAGCTAGGATGCGAGATGTTTGCAGGTTTCTCTATAGGTAGGGTGCGAGAATGCCTACACATGGGAAAAATGAGCATTTTCTCGAATCTTCTAGAAGGAGAAACTTCTATGGTGAGGTGGCATCCGAATGGTTTGGATCTTACTCGCTTTCATGATTTAGTGGGATCATCCTAACCTCCTCACCTTATCCTCTACAACTTATAAAAGGAGAGGAGTTCTCATGGAGAAAATTATCTTTGGTTCTTGAGCTTGTTAGCTTTGGTTGGCTTGGAATTATTAGCTTGGTTGGAGTGGCTTTGAGATTTTCTTTGTCAAGATAGATTGTGAGTAGCTATCAGATCCATGGTCTCAGAATCCTTGGAGAAAGAAGTGTGTGGGGAATGAAGGACAGTTGGAAGGGACCTTATGACATCAAGGCCATGGTTGTAATCTCTCTTTCACATTTAATATGATACAATAATATGATTCTTTCCTATAAAGCTTGTTTTGTTTTATTGTATGATTCCTTGATCACATACATAGGTTTATATTGATTTTATGCTATTACTATCACTTTGCTTGGTTGCGTTCTTTTGCAGGATCATCATTGTATGAGTGTTGGAATGGAGCTAGGATGGCGATGGAAAGAGGAAGCGACATTTAAACGGTATGTCACTCATCCCTTTTTAGTTAGTAAATTCAATATCTAAAACTTAAGGAAAGCGTCATGTTCTAGTGTGTTTTGTTCTAGATCTAGGTGGATCTAGGGAGATCAGTTAGTGTCCGCACCTACCAATTAGTACGCTAACAATGGCATGCTGCATTATATTATTTCTGATCGCAACCCAACTTTCACCAACAATTTTTGGTAAGAAATGTTCAAGCTACAAGGCACCCAATTGCATCTCAACACAAATTATCATCCCCAGACTGATGGTCAAACTGAAGTTGTCAACAAGTGTTTGGAAACATATTTGAGGTGTTTTGCATAGGAAAAGAAAAATCAGTGGGCTCAATGGTTACCACTAGCTAAATGGTGGTACAACACTTCATACCATACAACTATCCACGTGACTCCTTTTGAAGAGGTATATGGAAAAAAGCCACCTTCAGTTCTCTCATATTTTCCATGTGTCTCGAAGGTCCAGGCGGTTGACCAAACGCTTACAGTTTGAGAGGCTATTCTTTGTACCCTCAAAGAGAATTTGGTCATGGCCCAGAATCACATGAAGCAACAAGTAGATCAAGGTTTATTTGAATGTCAATTTGCAGAAGGGGATCAAGTGTTTCTTCGACTACAACCTTACAAGAAAATTTTCCTCAAGACTGACCATTTTCAGAAATTGTCACCCAAATTTTATGGTCCTTATACCGTTCTCAAGCATGTGGGATAGGTGGCCTATCAGTTAGCTTTGCCTAGTCATTCTAAGCTACATCATGTTTTTCATGTTTCCTTTTTAAAGAAGGTGATTGGGACTAAGTTCCAAACTCAAACCAACCTTCCTGAGTTGGACGAAGAAGGCTCCATTTGACTACAACCAGAAGTAGTTTTGGACTACCGTGAGCGTCGCCTGTGTCAACAAACCATCAAGAAAGTGTTAGTCTAGTGGGAATATACAACCCCATCAGATGCCACTTGGGAACCAACTACCATTTTCCATCAATTTCCACATCTCAAGCCTTGAGGACAAGGTTGTTTTTAAAGGGGAGGACATGTTAGGGACCTAACCCCTCACTTAGGTAGAATAATATATTTCGATGTAATAAAGGTGAATATTAATAAGGCCTAGCAATAAGGAAGAATAAGTCAAATGTAAGAAGACCTAATAGAAGCTTCCGCTTCTAGAAGGATCTTCCTCTAGATGGTTCTTTTGATAGACATATTTAGCATAAATAAGAGTCGAGGGTATGAGAACTGTTGTCTTGGATATTGTTGTAATAGATATTTTCTCAATTGGAGGTTTCCCCCCTCGAAGAGGAAAGTCAACATTACTCTCAGTAATCAAAGTGCTCATTCTGGTGTTATTTTGGTATCATATTGGTATTATTGTGCTGTTATTATGGTTATATTGTTGTTTGTCTTCCATTTCTAGCATTTTATTTCTGTTCTTCATACTTTTTATATATGGAATATTATAACTTAGCAAGAAAATATTGGTTGATGGTCTACCATACATCCATTTCTCCAAAGGAGTATGTGAGGGATGTGTTCTCGGAAAACACCCTCAAGAGAAATTTGACAAAGGAAAGTCTCAGAGAGCTTCTATACCTTTAGATCTAATCCACAATGACCTTATGGGTCCTTTTCTGCATCCATCCATCAGAAAAGTGAGGTTTTTTCTTAGTTTTTTTGATGATTTCTCATGTTTTACATGGATCTACTTTTTCAGGAAAAAATCTGAGGTCTTTCAACACCTCAAAGATCTCAAAGCCCTGGTTGAGACAAAGTCCAGAAAGAAGATCAAATTCCTTCAAACTAATAATGGGGGAGAGTATGTCAAGCATGAGATCAATAATCTTTTCCATGAGGCAGGGATTTAGTTGCAACACACAGTTCCCTATACTCCACAAAAAAATAGAGTTTTTGAGCGGAAAAACCGATCTCTAAAGGAGATGGCATCTTGCATGTTGCATGCAAAGTCTTTACCACAGATAATATGGGCTGAAGAACTTAATTGTGAAACATACATCCAAAATATATCTCCCCATAGATCTATCAAGGATAAGACCCCTTGCGAGGCTTGGAGCGGCCTCAAACTAGAAGTGACCCACTTTTGCATTTTTGGTTCACATGCATGGGCCGAGATTCCCTCTGAAAAGAGGAAGGCACTTGATCCACAGAGGACTGAGTGTATTTTTTTTGGATACCTCGACGGTGTGAAGGGATATAGGCTTATTGATATTTCCTCAGATCAGCTCATCATTGAGTGTAGTATCCAATTCGAGGAAAGTGTCTCACATGTACCTCAACAATTGCATGTAGACACCTTCATTCTTCCACATGTCTGAGATGATGAGCATGCACATGCTGATTCTTCTTCAGATGAGATTTCTGATTCAAATGACTTATATGATTCAGATTCAGAGTCAATACATTCAGATGTAGAGTTAGAGCATCTAGATGCAGTTGCAAAACTAGAGCAGAGGCCTAAGTGGGCACAAACTACTCTTTAGTATGCAGGGGATCTCCTTGGTGATCTAGCCGATACTTGGAGGAATCGATATGATTTCAAGGATCCTCCTGTTGCACTCATTACCAGTAAACCATTTCCCTCTAGGCATGTTTTCTTGGTTTAGTCTTTAGATCCACAGTCTTATGGAGAGGCTACTAGAAATCCCTTTTGGGAATCCACCATGCAGGAGGAGTACAACTCCCTCCTTTAGAACCAAACTTGGGATCTGGTTCCCCTTCCTCATGGGAGGAAAATTTTCATATGCAGACAAGTCTACAGGACCAAGAGTGCAACAAATGGATAGATTAGTAGATACAAAGCCATGATTGTTTCCAAAGGCTTTTAGCAGGTGCATGGTATTGAATATGATGAGACCTTCTCTCCAGTAGCAAAGATGGATTCCATACAATTGGCACTTGCCATTGCATTGACTAAGGGATAGGAAGTCCATCAGATGGATGTTAATAATGCATTTATTCATGGTGATATCTTTGAGGATATCTATATGGAGCAACCCCAAGGATTTATGCAAGATTCATCTTTGGTTTGTCGACTGAAGAATTCCCTTTATGGCCTCAAGTACGCTCCAAGGGCATGGTATGCAAAGATGGATTCCTACTTGTTGTCATAGAACATACTGTACATATAACTAGTGGGGAGCTTGTTGTATCTCACACACTCTAGAACATACCTCTCCTATGCATTTGGTGTAGTTTCTAGGTTCATGTAGGAGCCACATGAGATACATTGGAAGGATGCAAAGCATATCCTTCGGTACGTACATGGAACCATCACATTTGGGATTCATTATGCAGTAGAATCTACGTTAGATCTCATTGGGTTTACTGATTTTGACTGGGCTGGCAATAACACTGATCACAAGTCCACATCTGGTTACTCACTCAGTCTTGGTTACAAGCCTATCTATTGGTCGAGCAAGAAGCAAGCTGCCATTTCTCTATCTTCAGCCAAGGCAGAGTACATAGGGGTAGTTAACATAACCATTCAGGATATGTGGCTACAACATTTTCTCACTGAGTTGAGAATTCAATTTCATTGGTCGATCGTTATATGGTGTGACAACCAGAGCACTCTGAAGTTCTACATAGATCCAATTCAGAGGCAGTGGACGAAGCACATCAAGATCCACATGCACTACATCCGGGACATAGTAGAACAAAGTATCATTGACCTACAATTATGTCCTTTAACAGAACAGACGACAATAATCTTCACCAAGACCTTCACTGAGCATAAATTCCATTCTCTACGAAGTCGTCTTGGAATGAAGGACACAGTTGCCTAGCAATTGTAGTTCTTCTTTTTACATACATTGTACCTTGAGGGGGGGTTTTCCCATGAGGTTTTCCCTCTTTCCTCACTTTATTTTTAGTGTATATTTTGTATTTGGGTACCTAACATGGCCTCGTTGCTGGGACCCATTCTTTATTTTCACCATAGTGATGTTCAGGGGGGGTGTTGGAGTTACTTCACACACACCTAGGATTTCTTTTTCCTAAGATTTTTTCCTTGTTTATTAGTCGTAATTAGTCATTATCCAGTCTCCTATATTTTAGGGGTGAATATTCCACCTAGAGAATATTCTCTTCCAATTGACACTTCAGTTTGACTAGTTGAGTTGAGTCTAGATGCTGCATTAGTTTTGTCACCATGAAACATTGGGATCATCACCATGCTAATGCGCACTTGCCTTGGGATCATCACTAGACTGAAACATTATCCTTGATTCCTTGATCTACTCCTCACTACACTCTATTCAGTCAGCTAACTAAAGACTAGTTGACTAGTTAACTCATATAGGTGGCAGTTCACTCTTGTAACTGCCTGAGAGACTAGACTAGGTGGCAGTTCACTCCCGTAACTTCCTGAGAGACTAGAATAGGTGGTAGTTCACTCTTGTAATTGTTGGTGTGTGTCCATATCACTCTATACCACCACGATGGTGCATTGGTTCTCCTCTAGTGCACATTGATTGAGTTATACAGAGTATATGATGTCTAAATTATTCATTATTCATAACGGTTAATGAGAATTCTTCTATTCTTTATCTCCTTCTTCTTCTTTCTCAATTTCTCTCTGTAAATATGTGTAGTATTTTCTAGCTAGATCTATTCTGTGCAGGTTCAACACATTTACAATAAAAAAATCATAGCTACATCTTCTTGGGCCTGCTTTGTGTTTGCAAAGGAGTAGTTTCCATTGTATAGTGGGAGTGGTGACCATATAGCCTTCTTATCCCGATAAAGTATTCCCCTAACTTTGTCGATCACTATTTGATAAGTTACTTCTTGAAGCACTATTTTATTTGGTACAAAACGAGGAAGTGGATGGGGGGATTTCATAACTCTGTATACCATGATATATGTGTCGTGTTCCATCAAGTACCAATCCTCAATTATTTTGATGACAACTAATGCTTTTTTAGTCATACATGGGGTTGGTGTGCAAAATATGAACTCATACAATGGAGCTAATAAGTGCTTACAAATATTTTGGTACTATGTTCTATTGTAATACCCCTGTTTCCCCCATCTTGTAAATATAATTCTATTTTGATAATATATTATGGAAAGACTAGTTATGTGTGCATTTTAGAAATGATGAACCTTGCTATAGAAGGTAATGTAAATATTTTTTTTATTAAATAAAATGGAAATTGTTGCACAATTGATGAAGAGGATTGCCAATACATATTATGATGCATGAGAGGGAATGGTGAGGGGAAACAATAACGATTGAGATGACCCCTTCCAGGCCAATACTCTACTGGATTTAAATTTCTCTAACCCATAATAGTCCACTATCCCGGAGAGTTTAATTACCACTCAAAATGGTAGTTGGGAAGTATTCCTCAAGAGTCAATGAGGAGATGGACATGGTAATCCATATGGAAACTTCCTAATCTGACCAATGAATTGGGAAATGGACCCATGAAATCTTGTTGTAGAAGGAAATAAAAGAGAGGAAAATCATGGGCATAGTGCATAGTTCATAGGTTGTACATGAATGGGTCTTATGACCATTTTTGAAGAGGAAGAGGGTGTGCATCTCTCTGGTTGGGAGGAGAACTGAGAAGATAATCTATTCTAGGTACAAGAACTGTTAAGAAGTGTTTTCTAATAAAGCTGATAAACGAGGTTGTAGAGAAGTTGAGTTATTGAGTGAGAAATCACAATAGACCCCCTTGCTTGGTGGATAGAATATTGGACTGCCAGGTTCGTGTGGGAGAAGGAGAGTAACCATCATCCCTTGCTGTTGCTGAGTAAAAGAAGAACCTCTCTCTCATGGAATCATGATATGGATAGGGGGTGTCCATTTGTGAAATACACCAAGAGCAACTGTGCCTATGGTTGGGTGGAAAATGGAACACCCTTCAACAATTTCCAACTATTTCTAAGTTTCAGATACGTGTTTTTATGAGTTTTGTATTGTCTTGAATTGTTTGTTTTATAATATGGTTTTCATGTGCTAGATGATTACATAAATTATTGTCCTGTTTAAATGATGAAATTTGTGACTCCAATTGTCTTGCTGGCTAGAAAATATGAAGTAAAGTTTTAGAAATCATATTCTGTCGTTGGTTTTCTTCATGCCCCTGTCTAGAAAAAGAAAGTTGTTAGTAATGGATTTTTATTCAAATTTGGAGCAAAGTGTTGGTTGATCACTTGTAGTAGTTTACATGAACTAATGCTCAAACAATAGTAAATTCAAGCCACTATAGTCATCACAAAACAACTTGGTAATTATGAAAGTGCAATTTCCTATTAGAAACTTGAAGGCTGGGCAGCTGGATTTGGTCTTTCTGTTGGTCTGGAAAATATACTAGACTCAGAACTCGAAGGAAGATCAGACCCTTGTTTGACATTTAGAGAGAAATCCACACATTAAATAAGAGGCAAAGTGTTTTTTTTAAACAAATATTAGGAAAGGAATGAGAAATGCACTTTGAGTTTCTAAATTTGAAATAAAAATGAAATATGGAAATTGACATATTGTGGATGATTAAATTCCCTTTGAATTTGGTAAGAAACAAAATTTTCTTGGAATTACATAGTAAATTTATTGTCCAAAGGGAAATATTTTAGAATAATGACTAAACCCTAAAAATAATAAAGAAATGCTTGTAATTAGGAGAATGGAAAATTTTGGTAAAAACGTAGTTTTACCATGAAGGATTTTTACTTCCAAGATATGTAATACTCTCGAAAACAAATTAAGAAAATACATTACATAAATTTATAAATGTAAATGTGCAATTCTATGTTTTTTGTGGAAAAGTTCAACACATGGTAAAGTTTGGTAAATACTGGTAAAATTCCTAAATTACCAACTAAATGTTCTAATATTTGAATAATAAGAATTAGAAGTTCACATGTTAAATTTATGAATTTCTATATGGTGCGTGAGTAATGGAGGTCTAGAATTTCCTCCCTTTTGTGTAAAGGATTTAAATGTGCTAAGTTTATCTAGTTTCACAATTCACGCCCTACAGAGGCCGCTTTGCACTCTTGGAAAAATTCAGGAAAATATATCTCTTTATTTATTAAAGTCTTGGACAATATACTCCCCATTATCCATCTTGACAAGTAGATATTTATATAAATCACTTTTCGGAGTACAAATAAAGGATCAATTGTTTGGAGTGCGACAACCAATGGATTTTAAACAATATATTATTAAACATTAATCTATGCTAGTTGGCGATTGGTCTTCGAAGTCCAACTTTCAGAGTGAAGGGGAGAGTGCGTGTGAATGAAGTCCAAAGCTGTCGGAGAGATGGTATGGACATTATAAAGTTTAAATGTATCATAATATTACCCTTTCCCTTTTATCATTGGTCATCAGAGTAACGAAAAAGGAACACATAAATTGACTCAGAAGGCTTCAAATTGTGATGAGATATATGGTTTATCGTTTCAATATATTATAATATTTAACTTTGCTCCATCGTAATTCGTTGTTGAATAGATGAGAGGTGAGCACGTAAAGAAGGTCTAAATTACCTCAGACTCAATTAAAACATGAAATATTTTAATTATATATATAACTCCTTTTCTTTAGAGTTTTCCTATCGGGTTTATGAAAAAGGAGTGAACGATCAGAGTGTGAAGAGTTGGAGAATGCTTTTTAGAGTATAAACGTTGGATAAATGAAATGGGCACACATGAATGGAGTCGAAGAATTCAAAATCCAAGATTTAAGGTACTAACACATTAAATTATTATAATATTAATTACAAACATCAAATCCTTCGGAGCCTTGCCATTGGATATATAAGGAGTGTGCATATGAAGGGAGTCCCAATTTTCCCGAGATAACACATAATAATTAATTATATTATTTTTCCCTTTCTTTTCCTATATATTTATATATATTAAATTATTTGAAGATAATAGCACCAAGTCATAAGCCAAGTTCTTTCTTTAATACATAAATCAAGGATTATAAGCCTATGTACACTATAGTCTAATTCATTATATTAAAACATAATATAAATTATGTTATAATATAATTAATTAGTTTATAAGATAATCATTACAATAACGATACTTAAGTGAATTATTAGGCAAAGTAAGAATGTGTTTACAAGGGTAAATACTTAATGAATATTAATGATCCCTAATGAGGATTTAATAAATAAATACTGAGGAGCAGTATTTTAAGAAAGTATTAATTAAGTGTTATAATCAGTTTATGGGAAATGGAAAAATTTTAATATCCAGACGAGTGAGCCTATGCACCCTATGGTGACATGGCGAGTTGTGATGGGTCCATGTTTCGAGTGGATATTGAGCCACATTTCACATCAAGAGATGAAGTATTGACATTATGAATGACGTGGCTTGCCAACAAGGCAACTAGGATGCCCTTAGGATGACAAATGTCCATTATTAACAGGTTGATGAGTTGATTGAGGTCCAGTTGGACAGGTGAACCTTAGGCACCAGAAGAATCTCAATTGTCATTCAGGATACAATGAGTACATCAAGAATACTCATCAAGGAGATGGGATATTTCCCATACCTCAAATTTGGAGCAGTGAGGCTGCTCAAACCTTTCCAACTCTGAATGGATGGTATCGAGAGGGAATATTCCTTGATACCATATCCATCAGAGATAAATGAAGAGTGAGCTAGGGAAAGTCCGAGCGATGATGGTTGTAGGCCTATGTGGACTAAAGTTCCACTATGATAGGCTAGACTAGTGCCACGCCGGGTCCAAGTTGTTGCCACATCATATGGAATGGGAAACGAGGTGTCACATGGATGCCACATGGAAGTAAGAGAGATGTTTCCTATGTAAACCTGAGAACTTGGGAAGGTCACAACCCCCATTCTAGAGCTTCGTTTTGAGTGAAATCATTTTTGTTGCAAATCTCTTGATGAGTAGAAGACGATGGATCTGTGAAGGGATGAAGTAAGATAGTTTTAAAAAAAGAGAAATTTCAACGTCCCATCTCTAAAAAGGATACTTAGGGGTTGGGTATGTTATATATATACTTTTTCTCCAAGAGCACTTTGCAATTTATTGTGAATGGTTGGGTCTGTAGGTTGCCAAGCCTAGCCCATCTTTGGGTATTGGTGGGATAAACACATGATGTCAATGTGGTACAAAGAAATATGGAAATTCAAGAAGGTCCCGGGCATGGCTTCTACAATATATAGGGGTAGGGGATAGGAATTTTGGATAAGATTATAAGTTTAGGAAGTATTATGAGGAAAAAGAAGAGGAATAATACTTTTATTTTTTTAGTAGATTAGATAGATTTCAATACTCCTTATTGAAATAATAGATCTTTACTTAGATAGTAATAAAATATAGTATGGTATTAAGATTAGGAACTGTATAAGACTATATTTTTTGTTGTATTTGTCTAATTGTGATGCCTTCTACTAGGTTTGATGATAGGATGCCATCCCAATCGAACATTGGTACCTTGTCTGTGTTATCCCCTATCGTAGGGATAATTAAGGATATCATGTCTCGAGGACCACAGGTCCTAGACATGGAGTTCCGAGAGCTGGATGACTTGAGCATGGCCCCTCTTTTCTTCAGTGAAACCCATTCAGGGATGATTTTAAGGATGGAAATTTATTTTAAAATGTAGAAACCTTGGCAAATATTACTAATCCTTCATATGTCAACTATAAATATTTGGAGATATTTTTTTTAAAATATTCAAATTTCTATGTATTTTTTATAGTTTTTATAAAATTTTGGCGATTTTTAAGGTAAAATAATTTTATCCTATAGAATTTGGGCGAATCATTTTTAAAATAGCGAATCTCGTTTTTGGAAAAACCATGGAAAATTAGCCCATGAGCGAAATTTAGCCCCTAAA
>ML798179.1:260148-293936 GCA_009831015.1 Picea engelmannii
ATAAAATTTTGGCGATTTTTAAGGTAAAATAATTTTATCCTATAGAATTTGGGCGAATCATTTTTAAAATAGCGAATCTCGTTTTTGGAAAAACCATGGAAAATTAGCCCATGAGCGAAATTTAGCCCCTAAAATCATCCTTGAACCCATTTATCAACAACAACAACATCCATCCGACGAGCCTGGTCCTGAAGAAGAAATAAGTCTTTCTCCATGAGGTAATGAGTATGGGTATCATGGTATGTGTCACTCTGATTATTGAAGTACTTGCATATGTTGCACTAAATTATCCTTCACTTTATAATCTTTGCATGGAAATTATGCTCTTTAACTTGTTCATACCTGGAAGGGTAACATGATTCCCTACTAAGTTGATATCCCTTTAGGATGGGTTTCCACTGGGTGGTTCTATGAAAGGTCACCGCCCATTCCCTCCATAATTACCACTTTCCATCCTTACTCCTCTCATTTTCCCCTACCTTTGTTAGAGCATTGGGTTTTCCACACTAGCAAGGATTGTACCTTGCCTTATGGGAAGAAGGGGATAAAGGCCCAGAGGGTAAAAGTAGTTAGAAAGAGTTAAAATCCAAAATGAAACCTTTGAGATGATTTTCCCAGGGATTCCCGAGAAAGAAGTAAAAATCTTCTCAATAAGAAAAGGGAACCCGTAAGATAAATAAACACTTAAGGTATTAGTTGGTGGATGGGAGGTCTCATCATGAGCCGACCCATTATGACCATGGGCATGTAGCGGTATGGCATTACCATCTATCTAGTCACCAAACTAGGGTAGTGGCACTTGGTGGCATAACCAAGAGAAATAGGGTCTCATCACGATCCAACCTTCTCATCATCGTGAAATGCTTGTGGGTACGTTGTCACCTCTAGTCACCAAGCCAGGACAATGTCCCTCAAATCTTCCCTTGAATGGTCTAGGAAAGAATGACATATATGACAGGGTGCAACTCACCCTCTACAAAGGCACCCACATGTAAGACCTACATTTCTCTGTTATCACTTCACCCCTTGCCCAAACACTCCCCACATGCCACTTCGCATAGACTTACATGACCTAGATTGGTTCTCACTTGGGAAACACCCCAAACTTAAGGAGGATTAGCCTAATAGGACACCCTGAGACCTTCTCCAAACCTGAATGATTAAACTACATAATGTCTTTGAGAATTTGTCTAGGTAAAGGGGGGTTTAATGCACATGTTTGGGTAATTTGATTATTAGATGTGATTGACATTGCTATGATCCCTGTGACTTATGAACCATTGGAGGGCGTGCTTCTTGTTGTTTCAGGACTTTTCCCAGTGGACAGGTACATATGGGGGAATGATTAGCTCAGACCTCCATGGGGTTGAAAACCCACAAATGGACATAAGAGACATGCATCGGGAAGAAAGAAGGACATTGCATCGGATACATCCCAACAGACCTAGACTAAGGGGGATCTTTCCTTTCCACCTAGACATTGACATTTGGGATCCCATGACATCACCTTTGTGACACTAGACGCCATCCATAGTCAGGGTTTTCATGTTGAGGTCAGTTGTGAGTTGACTGGCACATGTGGGCATAATACAGGGCCTTTGGAGGCCAAATGTCCTGCTTCTGGAGCCCAATGTTTCACCTTAGGGGCTCAACGTCACCTTAGAAGGGCATGACGCCACCCTTGGAAATAATTTCAGGGGTTAATTACTTTCATTTATGTAAAAACTAGATTTTTGATGTAATTTGGCCAGGTCGGCCTTTTTTATGACCTAATTTTAATTAAAGGTCATTGATACTATATAAATAGAGAGAAAATATTCTCATTTTTTCACAATCACTCATCACACAAGTGGTGTGGTTTGAAATTTTCTCCCTTCTTGGGATTTATTGACTGAAATTTTAGGTGCACTTTCTCTTGGAGGCTAAAATTTGCAACTTAGATCATTTCTTAGTGAAGTTACTTGTCATTCTAGGGTTTTATGGCTTGATTATTCTTGGTGAAGTAAGTAAATATGCAATTCTTCATTTTATTTGAATGGTTTATGGTAAATTTTCTTATTCATGTTAAAGATTATGAATTTTCTTGCTTGACAAACCCTAGGAGTGAAGGACTTAACTTGCTACTTCTTTACTTTTCATTTGCTAGACCTTTCCAATAATATTTTGACCTAGGTAAACTTCTAGAGCCCTAAATACTTGCACTTTAGAAGTCATTATCTAGTCAATTGTTGCTTCTAGTATCTTTCAATAATCTAAGGAAGGAATATTTTTCTAGAGAATAAAAATTCTTACACTCTAGTAAGTTTATCCTTAGGGTTTGGATGTTTTAGGCCTTGAAGAGCCAACACCTCTTCCATCCATCTCTTAGCCTTAGGTAATTATAATCATTGTGTCATTTCTTCCAAGAGAAAATAGACACCTATAGACTCCATTACCCCATAAAGGCACTAGTCTACTCATCATATTGATTGATTGATCAAACAAGCTTTCAAACTATCTTCCTTGAAACTTTTACTAACTCTAAACTAGACTAACTCCTTAGTTAACTTGCTGCTATTGCAAATATTTTCTACATCCATACTAACATACATCAATTGGATGCATTTACCTACATAACTTTCACTTAACTCATTCAAAATTCAATTGTGACAATTGCTAAGTCAATCTACTAGGCAAGTGCTAACTTTGTATGGTGTTTTCTTGCACTTTGACGATTAGAATTTGATGTTGTTGAAAAATATTTCTACATCCATCTAATTGCAAAAAATTATTTGAAAAAGTCACTTATTATGCTATCTAGACATTGCCAAACTTTCTTGTGACAAACTTTTATCATTCTTCCAGGTTAAAGCTATTTCTTCTTGTCATTTTCAAGCACTTTCAAGGCATAAATCTTTTGGCTGTTATAGAATATTAATTGTTGTTATAAACTGTTGCATTGCTGCAAATTCATATCAGATAGCTTGATTTTTTGAAGGTTCATGGTTTGAGAAGCACTAACATCATATTTTTGTACTTGTAAACTGCTATATTTTCTTGTTGTCTTGTTCTGGGCAGGTACAATCCATTTCACTATTTGCTTCATCTCTTAAAGGCCATAAGAACCTTATGAATTGAGTGACCAGTGAGAGGGGGATTTTCTTGCATCCATGCCTTAGTTATCATCCCTTTAGTTCATTGGGGATGTCTCCCCTGGGTACTTTGACATACTCCCAAATAGAAAGGGGCTTCCTATTAAGGTGACAGTGATAGGTCACCCCCTGTTACACCAATATTTCATCCACTTTCCTTGGGCTTTGGGCAAGTACATATTGTGCAATAACATTTTGGCACCGTCGTCGGGGAATACCGAGTCAATATTCCTCAACGAATTTTTTTTCGGCAAGCCTTTATCTAAAGCCTTCCTTTCACAAAGCTTACTTGGCGACTCCACTGAGGGTGATTCCCTCATCCCTTTGATAATCCTTAAGAGGATATCTGGTGACTCCACTAACCTTTTCCAAGGTTCCACCTTACTCTCAAGTGTATCCAACTATTGATTTCAAAAATTTTCAAGGATACCTGCATTATTTTGATGCAAAATGGTTAAACAACTCTTCAAGATTTAGAGGCCTCCCAATTACTCACATTGTAGAATTCTTGAAGTATATAAATGAGATGGAATTGGAAGGGGAGGATGTTCTGGTAAAATTGTTCATACTTTCTCTGCCATATTTTTTGCAAGATTGGTTTAAGGGTGGTTGCGAACATAGGGGTATATCATCTTTTGTAGACCTCATCAGTAGGTTTATTGATTTTTTCAAACCATAATGCTAGACATATGAAGATTCCCTTCAAAATCTCATAGTAGCCCTAGAGGAAGATAGATTCACCACCAAGATTGTGGAATATCTCAGGTATGTGTACCATACTCAATACCAAGAACCCTCTGATATATAAGGAGAGATTTATGAAAAAAGTTGTCGACCCTTTGAAGAGGAACAATATTTTTCCCATGATTTGATAGAATGCAGTAAAGATTTAACTAAATAAGTGAATTATGAGGATGAATCATTAGTATCCACTCCTTCATCCGATGAAGCTCTCCAAGATCCTATCTCTCCTGCACAATATGAAGAGAATGAGGTGAGTCATTTTCCTTTCCATTTTTTTGATGAAACTTTATTCTATGATTCAGAAGGTGAAGAAGTAAAGGAATCCTTGGAAGAGCTAGGTCCTTCATTTTCTGATGAAGACATGATTAAAGAGATGAGTTTTTGGGATGATGTACTGGACCATCTTCCATTTGGTGAAGTCATCCAAGCCATTGATGCTTCTACACAACAAGAAATGAATACGGTAAGTTATTTCCCTTTCCAATATTTTGATGATGCTTTATTTTATGATTTGGAAAGTGAAGAAGTACTAGAGGATCCCTTGGATGCATTGAATCCTTCATGTTATGATAAAGGTAGTGGCATGGTTGATAATATTGATGAGTTCATACATGTTGGAATATGTGAGTGGGATGTGATTGGTTCTAATGAGGATCCCATTTATGATATGGAAGGATATCTTCAAATGTTGCCTTTACAACAATCATATGATGTTCTTAATAATTTTGATGTTTGGAAACTAGATGATGATATAATTACATAAGTTTTCCAAGCACCCAAGGATGAACCGGTGCAATGCTCTCCTGATGATTTTCGGTCATACCTTGAGGAATTTGATGAGTATTCCTTTGAGCACTTGGATTTATTCCATAAGGAAGATTATCAACTGTCCTTGTGCTCAAATTTTGATAAAGGTGAGGACGTTTCTTTCCTAAACCAGGATACTTGTGACAAGGTTGTCCAACCCCCTTCAACCACTTTACCTTGTTATGTACTAAGGGTGTAGTTGGGAAACATGTCCTTTGTATTTAGTTTTCTCCAAAGAAAAGATTTCTTTTAGAATCCAAGGGTAGGTTGAATACCTTAAGAAGAAGTTTATTGTCTCAGTCTTTTAGCCTTCCCTTAAGAAATTGTCATTCATCCTCTAGGTTCTTACTAGTCTTTTCCCAGACCTCAAGATGTGATGACGTCCAAGGTAGCCAACCTTCAGACTATTTGAGTCAGTATTTTGAGCCTTTTATTTTTCATGATCCCATTCTGAGATGGATTGAGCACTTTCCTAGAAGTGTGACTTGGCTTAATTTTGTCCCTCCCTTCCGCCTCCATGAGATAGACTTCACGATTTTTGATGATATTAAACATGCTCTAACTCATGTTATTTTTGTGATTAACTTGTCATTGTTTTGGTTTATGATGAAACACATAGGCATGTATTATGAAATATTTCTAGGATGGTTTCACTGGTTATTTGAATACACCTAGCATTCAACCAACAAGTAAGTAGATGTAGGTAGGAATTTGCATCCATTGTATATACCATTTGCATATTATGCTTGTATAGTTATAGTTTCATTTTTGTATTCCTTCATTATGTATATATGCATGCTTACATTTATTTTATTATATCATATATGAGCCAGGGGTGATATCACTGCCTTGAGGATTACTAATGTATTTTGTTGATATCTAGAAGATATAGGTCATACTAGAGATTTGAGGTTCTCATGCACTCTATGATGAGAACTTGTCCCCGAGTTGGAGCCAGATGTTATTCCCTATCCTAGGGATAACTAATGATATCATGTCTCGAGGCCCACAAGTCCTAGACATGGAATTCTGAGAGCCAGATGACTTGAGCGTGGCCCTAGAGGGCCATTCTTTTCTTCAGTGCAACCAATTTATCAACAGTAGCAACATCCATCCCACCATCCTGGTCCCGAAGAAGCAGTAAGTATTTCTCCATGAGTTAATGAGTCTGGGTATCATAGTATATTTCACTATGATTATTGAAGCACTTGAATATGTTGCACTAAATTATCCTTCACTTCATAATGTTTGCATGGAAATTATTCTCTTTAACTTGCTCATACCTGGAAGGGTAACATGATTCCCTACTATGTTGATCTCCCTTTAGGATGGGTTTCCACTGGGTGAGCCTATGAAAGGTCATCGTCCATTCCCTCCATAGTTACCACTTTCAATCCTTACTCCTCTCATTTTCCCCTACCTTTGTTCATGCATTGGGTTTGCCACACTAGGAAGGGTTGTACCTTGCCTTGTGGGAAGAAGGGGCTAAAATCCCAGAGGATAAAAGTAGTTGGAAAGAGTTAAAAGCCAAAATGAAACCTTTGAGATGATTCACCTAGGGATTCTCGAGAAAGCGGTAAAAAGCTTCTCATTAAGAAAAGGGAACCCATAAGATAAATAAAAACTCAAGGTATTAGTTGGTGGATGGGAGTTATCATCATGAACTGACCTATTATGACCATGGGCATGTAGCGGTATGACACTACCATCTAGCTAGTCACCAAACTAGGGTAGTGGCTCTTGGTGGCATATCCAAGAGAAAGGGGTCTCATCACGAGCCAACCTTCTCATCACCATGAAATGCTTGTGGGTAACGCTATCACCTCTGGTCACCAAGATAATACAATGTCCCTCAACTCTTCCCTTGAAGCATAAATGAAAAGGATAAAAATCAATAAAGCTAACAATAAAAGGCATTGAAATGGCTAGGAAAGAATGACATCTATGACAGGGTGCAACTCGCCCTCTACAAAGGCACCCAAAGGTAAGACCTACATTTCCCTGTTATCACTACACCCCATGCCCAAACACTCCCCCAATGCCACTTCACACACACTTACAAGACCTATATTGGTTCTCACCTGGGAAACACCCCAAACTTAAGGAGGATTATCCAAATAGGACACCCTGAGACCTTCTCCAAACATGACTTGTTAAATTGCATAGTGTCTTTGAGCATTTGTCTGGGTAAAGGGGGGTTTGATGCACATGTTTGGGTAATTTGATTATTATATGTGATTGGCATTGCTACGATCCCTGTGACTTATGAACCCTTAGAGGTCGTACTTCTTGTTGCTGCAGGACTTTGCTCGGTGGACAGGTAGATATGGGGGAATGATTAGCTGAAACCTTCATGGGGCTGAAAGTCCACAGATGTACAAAAGATCCTTGCACTAGGAAGAAACAAGGGAGTTGTACTGAAGAGACCCTGACATACTTAGACTGAGGGAAGTATTTCCTTTCCACCTGGATGTTGACCTTTGGAATCCCATGATATCACCTTTGTGACCTTAGACATTATCCAGAGTCAGGGTTTGCACCTTGATGTTAGTTGTTTGCTGATTGGCACATGTAGGCATCATCCAGGGCCCTTGGAGGCCAAACGTCCTACTTCTATATCCCAATGTTTCACCCTAGGGGCTCAACGTCACCCTAAAAGGGCATGATGTCACCCTTGGAAATAATTTCAAGGGTTAATTACTTTCATTTATGTAAAAACTAGATTTTTGATGTAACTTGGCTAGGTCGACCTTTTTTATGATCTAATTTTAATTAAAGGTCATCGATACTATATAAATAGAGAGAAAATATTCTCATTTTTTCACAATAACTCATCACACAAGTGGTGTGGTCTGAAATTTGCCCCCTTTTTGGGAGGTATTGGATGAAATTTTAGGCACACTTTCTCTTGGAGTCTAAAATTTACAACTTGGATCATTTCTTGGTGAATTTACTTGGCATTCTAGGGTTTTATGGCTTGATTATTCTTGGTGAAGTAAGTAAATATGCAATTCTTCATTTTATTTGAATGGTTTATGGTAAATTTTCTTATTCATGTTAAAGATTATGAAATTACTTGCTTGAAAAAATGTAGGAGTAAAGAACTTAACTTGTTACTTCTTTACTTTTCATTTTCTAGACCTTGATAAGAATATTTTGACCTAGGTAAACTTCTAGAGCCCTAAATACTATCACTTTAGAATTCATTATCTAGTCAATTGTTGCTTCTAGTATCTTTCAATAATCTAAGGAAGGAATATTTTGCTAGAGCCTAAAATTGCTTACACTGTAGCAAGTTTATCCTTAGGGTTTGGATGTTTGAGGCCTTGAAGAGCCAACACCTCTTCCATCCATCTATTATCCTTAGGTAAGTATAATCATTGTGTCATTTATTCCAAGAGAAAATTGTCACCTATAGACTCCATTACCCCATAAAGGCACTAGTATACTCATCATATTGATTGATTGATCAAACAAGCTTTCAAACTATCTTCCTTGAAACTTTTACTAACATTTGCTAACTCTAAACTAGACAAATCCTTAGTTAACTTGCTGTTGTTGCAAATATTTTCTACATCCATACTAACATACATTAATTGGATGCATTTACCTACATAACTTTCACTTAAATCATTCAAAATTCAATTGTGACAATTGCTAAGTCAATCTACTAGGTAAGTGCTAACTTTGTATGGTATTTTCTTGCACTTTTGACCATTAAAATTTTATGTTGTTGTAAAAGATTGCTACAGCCATATAATTGCAGAAAATTATCTGCAAAAGTGACTTATTATGCTATCTAGACATTTCCAAACTTGCTTGTGACAAACTTTTATCATTTTGTTAGGTTAAAGCTATTTCTTCTTGTCATTTTCAAGCACTTTCAAGGCATAAATCTTGTGGTTGTTATATAATATTAATTGTCGTTATAAATTGTTGCATTGCTGCAAATTCATATCAGATAGCTTGATTTTTTGAAGTTTCATGGTTTAAGAAGAACTAATATTTTTGTACTTGTAAACTGCTATTTTTCTTGTTGTCTTGTTCTAGGCAGGTACAATCCATTTCACTATTTGCTTCATCTCTTAAAGGCAATACGAATCTTCTGAATTGAGTGACTAGTGAAAAGGGGATTTTCTTGCATCCTTGCCTTAGTTATCATCCCTTTAGGTCACTAGGGATGTCTCCCGTGGTGTTGGGCCCAGGCCTATTTTGAGGAAATACTATTTTTGGAGGATAAAACCCAGAATTAGAAAAATATAGCAGGAAGGAAAAGAAACATGTGCGAGGAAAGCATGCAAGGCGTGCACAAAATAAAACCTAACCACATTAGGGTTAGGGTTTTTGTAGGATATTGTAATCGCCGATGAACTAAAAAACTAGTATAAATAAGCACCTAGGAGGTCTAGGTCGGGGTTGCTAAGTTTTGGTTTGTTTAGTCAAGGAAACTGTTGTAAGATAGGATACCATTTTTGTAAGTTGTTGAGTTGAAGGGGAGAAAGGTAGCGATACATTTAGGTTTAGATCGCAGGATGAAGATCCTTGTGTGATCTAGTCAGCCTCATAGGTCGTGGAGTTTGTTCTGTGATTGTATGAACAAAGTTGTAGTGCACGCGGTGCCATATATTACAGAACCATAATAAATGAGCCTGAGAAGCCAAATCTTTGTGGACGTATCCTAGAAGGGGGTGAACCATGGTAACACCAGTGTTATGTGATGTGTTTATTGCATAATTACTTTCTGTAAGTAGTTAGTTGATGAATGAATAATTCTGTGATATCTGTCATATGTTAGATTTGTTAGAATGCATGCATACACTTAATAGATTAATGGGTCTTAAGAGTAATAGAAGGAACCACCATATCAAGGCTTAAGAATATGAATTTCAATCTAAGATCCCCACTCTTTCCTAGATTGCAAGCATCTTAGAATTGCAGTTACCCATAAAACTATCTCGTGTTTCCTTCTGGTTTACCAGGAGGGCTGATAGTTTTGGAGGGATTTGTTGGAAGCTTGTTCAGATTTGAGTCTCGGTCAACCCAAGAAGTAGTTAGAGAAGGATATCAACCAACAAATGGTTTTGTTTCTAGCTAGAACTACATGGGATGGAGTGGGTGGGATCCATGAAAGAGTCTCACAAAAAATGAAAGTATAGAAGGGAATGTTCAGACCATGGAATCCAATGAAGGTGAATATTGAAAGATGGTTGAAAACAAAGGAGCTAGAATTTTCACAGAAGGATAACAAAAACCCCAAGTTAACACCACACAAATATCTGGACAAGTACATATTTAGTGACTTGCATGAGGTCTTTTTCTGCAATTTCCTGCATGTTTCGCGGGAGTGTCTATTGAGGTTGAAAGAAAACCACCCTACGAATCAAATTAGAAATATCAAGTGGAATCATATGGACATCACACATTTACAACAAGTTAACAAAAAATTCACGCGATCAATAGATTTATGGCTATACAGTATTGTTACAAGGTTTATCACAAAATTTGCAGTAGATACCGCAAAGTATTACAATGCAATAGAACAAGAATTTCTAAAAGGACCCAAAGAAAGGTATATCAGATCGATGTATACTTCCATCAAGATATTGCTATTTAAAAAATATGTAATGACTATGGATTCACACAACTAAACTTCCCTGCGTGCATGGGGGAAGAGGGGAAGCACTAACAAAAGATAGAAGAATGGAGGGAGAGATAGATAAGGGAAAGAAGGAGGCCATAGACGTAATCATGATAAGGGAATATTAGATAAAATAGATAATGGAAACAACTGGAAAGATGCGCAGTGGAGTACCCTACCAATATAAGATAAATAATAAGAAGAGAGACATAATAGATAGAGAAGGCTTGGCAAGTGATGAAGAAGAGGTAGAGGATCTCCAGGCTGTGGAGAAGATTGAGGAAATCCTACGTGCAACATATGAAAGGAAGATAAGAGGTATGAGGGTAGGAACAAAAGGCAAAACTCCTATCCATGTCAATGTTAGTGTGGAACCCATAACCTCATGTGAAACTAATACACCAGAAAGAACACCACTGTTTAGAAAACCGAATTTTAGTGGAAGAAAGACAGCTGGAAGTGAACCCAATCAAGGAGCATCAACTAGAGGAGCTAGTTCATGAAGTAGTAGTCAAGTATCTACATCACGCAAATCTTGTAGTTCATCACCATTCAAAATGGCAGGACATGATCCCACCATCAGGTTACCCGAATTTAAGGGAGAGGCATCAGAGGATCCTGAAAAGCACTTGTTTATATGTGAGAAGATTTGGGAAGAAAATAAGATCACAAATGAGGATATGAAACTTGCGCAGTTAGCTATCATGCTAAGAGACGGTGCACTAGATTGGTACATGAGAATAGTTGTAAATAGTCCACTAGGAACAACAAGGACGACTGCAAATGTCAAGAAGCTAGTGATAAATCATAGCTCAGAGGATTAGTACATGAATGAGATGATTGAAATAAGGAAGAAACTAGGTGAGTCTATTTGGGAGATTGATTAGAGGTTTAAACATCTTTGTTGGCCCTTGACCAATTTTTGAGGATTCTTGGTCATGTTTGACCTATTTTGGGACTTCGACAGGTTGTCGAAGGCAAAGTGCAAGACGAAGCAGAGATCGCAGGATCTCAGCCCCTTTTTAGGGATTTTTGGGTTTTGGGATTATGTAATGGGTATGGGGATGTCGGCCCATGGGTTTACCCATGTTTAGGCCTAGTTTGTATGTATAAATAGATGCTAAGGCGATGTAGTGAGTATGAATGGCTAAGTGCCCTTTGGCCCGATGCAAGTGATGGCTATAGTCCAATCTATGTGATTGAAAGTGTTAAGTGCTAAGTGGAGATTGCTTTGGTGCATACTATGTGAGACTTGCAGAGCTAAGTGAAAGTCATTATAAGAGACTGTGGAAGGCTATGTGCTTAGATCTACTCGGGGAAGGAGGATCTAGCGAGCTACACAGATCCTCTGTCCTCTGTGGAGTAGGGTTTTGAGGCTCTATGCATGTAACTGATTGAAGAAGCTAATAAAGAAGACAAAGAGTTGGTGGACGTAGCTCTAAGGTGGGGGTGAACC
Organism: Picea engelmannii; assembly: GCA_009831015.1. Classification (NCBI taxonomy): domain Eukaryota; kingdom Viridiplantae; phylum Streptophyta; class Pinopsida; order Pinales; family Pinaceae; genus Picea; species Picea engelmannii. The sequence goes on from ML798179.1 coordinate 271,925, forward strand.
ACGTACATGTTGTGTTTCTATACTTTGTGCGATGTATTGATGTGTTTATGTGTTAATTTTCTTAGTGCTTTAACATAGATGAATGATAGATATATATGTTAATGCTATGTGCTTAATAGTATGGATGAGTACTAGATCTAGCCTAAGTGGAGGTGCTTAAGTGCTTGAATATAGTAGATCTGAATGAATACTGCACTGTGATGTAATTAGGGTTTAACTACGTTGTAACTAAGAACTGAATATTGATGAATTTTAACTGCCGAGTGCTCTGCTAAGTGGTTAGAATCATAGATATGTGTCCCAGCTAAGGTTGCAGACATCTCATTCATGTAAACACCCCTGCCTCTACCTCGGGTGAGACTTCATCTACTTCATAGGTGTTGTCGAAAGGGCCGATAGTTAGGTTTTTTTTGGTGTGCTCTTGAGCATTGAACCCTGGGTCTTCCCTGTGCCAACAAATGGTTTTGTTGTTGAGACCTGAAACTGTGATTGATGGGAATTGAGGAAAAAGGAGCTTTGTGCGAAGATCTGACTTGAAACTGTGAAATATATATGCATAGATCCATCACTCTAGTGCACAGTATTCTACTCAATTTGTGAAGCTCTGTGCTAAGAAAATAAGCCTGATTTGAAGAAAAAAAGATCATAGAAAGAATTTTTTGCAGGGTAGCTACCATGATCCTAGTGCGCAATACAGAAAAAGCTAGGGAGCATTTAAAATAAAGAGAGGATTAACCCTCTGTTACAGTTGTAGAAAACTAGGACATCTGGCTAAGGAATGCCCCGATAAAGGATCTAGTTGCCTTTGTTGTAAAGCTATGGACCATAAAGTATTGGATTTCCCTAGAATGATTGCTAAGGTTGAAAGAATGAATATGAGACAAGAAAACCGTAAGGTAGATCCATAAACTAAGATTATGGAAGAACCCCAGAAAGAATCAGAGAACATATTGCTACATATGAAAGAAACCATGAATGATCATAGAAATATCAGCTTATTAGAGATCTTTAAATAAAAAGAATGCATTGAAGCAAGAATAGGAGACTTCGACATTGACTGTGTTCTGTATGAGGAAACATAGGTGAATATCATGACCGAAAGAACTTGGGAAATATTAGGAAATCCTTCTACGATTCCTTCATTGAGAGGAATAGGATTATTCGGAGGAAAGATGATAAAACTATGTTGGAAACTCACCCAGATATCTATGAATTCCAATGGAACTTCGACAGAGGAAGAGTTTGAGATTGTTAGATTTGTTGAGAACAACGTCCCATTTGCTATGTTACTAAGAATACCTTGGATTGAGAAATATCATACCAGAAGGAAGGAAGAGAAATGTTTAGAACAGAAGAAGAAAGAATTAAAAGATTTCATGAATAGGAGGATCGCACAACTGATTGAAGAACAAAAGAACAAATCAAATATATTTAACACCAGAGACTTGGATGCTAAAGTTGCAAGAACACAAGAGGACTACCATAAGATTGAAGTACCTACCCCAGATAGAGAAGACATATTACCCTTGAATTCTAGGAAAGAATATTCACAACGTGGAGTTACTATGACAAAAGAAGATAAGAATTAGAATGGAAAAAGGAGTACCGAGACGAAGCTCACTGGGAGAAAGGCTAGAAAACTAAGTAAGAAGAGAGCTAAAATCGAGAAGTTACAGAAGGTTCCAGAGGGAACTTCACAGAAGGAAAATTTGCAAAATTAGAACTTCGTCAAGATATCAGAACTGTGTCACATGGCACTTCACCATGGCGAAACAATATAACTGTTGGGGACAATATAACCGATAGACCGACGACCCGAATGGGTAGAAAGAAATTTATGACCAGAAAGCTCACCACCAAACCATTGGGACCACACCGTAATGAACACAACTGAGTTAATGAAGATTCTTTCTCGTTGGAGAGATCCATTGCCGATTTATCTATTTATCCCGTCGAACCATGCACCGAGAATAATTTTGCCAATCGTGAATATATGAGCTCGCAGATTACTTGATTTTGCACAGTGACCACCGCTCTATTTCCATCTATCCTGTTGCATTGAGTAGTTACTCTTCTAACCCGAGATATTCAAACACGAGTGTGTATGTCCGAAGAACTCAGTGAAATCAAAGAGTCTATGAAGGAAGTCCTCATCGACATAACGAATAAGAGAGACATGTCTGAGAGAGTAATGTCTGTGGGTATACAAGCACCATCTATGATAGGATTTCAATCCTCTCTGTTGACTGCTTGCAGAGCTGTACCATCCCGACCATCAGCTGAAAAGACAACTAAACATAGATATGACCTTGCCAATGCGAAGCTGATCCCGACCATATTTCCCAACTACATCTTGCCTCTGGCTGGCGCAGTGATTCGTGATAGTGTACCAAGAGATTTCGGGTACACCATGGTTATTGCGTACATCCCAAAGGGGATACGTGTAGTTTGAGCGCAACATGACAATATCACAGCGTTGAATTTTAGTGACTTCAACCTCGGATATCGCAAGAACTATAACATGCTCACCCCATATAAATACGTGACCAGGATGAAGGGGAAGAACTCAAAGATAATCCCCCAGCAGTGGACTATGGACCTTGCATAGTCCACCCTACTGAATGTAATGAAAATACCACACTTCGGAAGGCACCAGGAAGTCAACGCCTATGTCAAAATTATACTTTCATGTTACCGTGGTGGCTACATATGGATAGATTGTCATATCAAAGTTGATCTGACACAAATCCATAGGATCATGGGATTAAGTATGAAAGGACCCGACCTGCAGGACTTCTATCCAGGGAAAGCCATAGATTGTGCACTAGCACAGAAGATCAAGGATACCTACGATGATATTGAAAAGGGAACGCAAGGCTATAAGGTAGCTTCCATCCAGAGTGGCACAGTGTGCCTAAAATGATAGTTAATATCTAGAAAGTTAGTAAGGAAGAACAGATCTACATAGGTCACAAGCTTTGTTGTTGACCTCACAGGGAAGTGCGTGGAAGGCCTGCGGATGAACTAGGTGAAGTACCCAGTTAATCAACTAGAGCTAGACTGCCACGAAGCATAGTATCAGGGCTATGAGTTTTACTTTAGATGGCTCCTGATCCTCATCACCATTTTTGCCTAGAAGATGCCGGAAGGTGCGAACTTCTTGGATATTGAACCGTTCAAGCCACTTGATACAAAGTTCACTACACTCTGGTACTCGAGTGATATGAATAAACAGTGGCAGTTGAATGCTGTTTTTCACACCTATTACCTTCAGCTGAAAAGCGTCATCGAAGATAAACCTTGCATGACTCTGAACGATCTACAAAGGTTCTGACCCATGATGAAGTTATATGCAGACTGACACTTCATCTACATAACAACAAAAGATGATGAACATAAAGAGTAGCTTCAATCATACTACAAACTCATGGAAGAAGACCTGGAGGAGATCACTAAGGACTGGTCCGCATAACTCCTTATTCCCACAGACCTTGCAGAGATGTCCATCCCTGATAGTCTAGAGACCACGCATAAAGAACAGGATACACCCGGACCCAACAAAATGAAGAAGACTGAATAGGTCTAAGATTTAAGCAATGCCTTAGGAAATATTGACTGAGTATCACCTGGCCGAGGGGGTGATGATGAAGTAGAAGAACTAAATGGAAAAGGATATGAACAGAAGCCAAGCGAAGTAGCACTACTTAGAGATGAGGTTGATCCCCTAAAAAAGAGGAAGGTTTCTCCCTCAAAACCTTCTTCCCAGAAAAAATCAAAAGCCATCGTGACCAAGATGAAGACTATGCTTATTGCTGATGATTTTGACTTCATCATCGCAACTCTCAACGACGCTTTGCTAGAGATCGCAGAGAATCAAGAAGCCAATTAGGAGGAAATGTATTATAGAATTAAGGCCGAACTCTGAGGGGTACAATAGGCCCTTCAGTCCAGTTGTGCAGTTTCCACTGCACCCCTTCCATCAGGAGAACCAGAGTTGGGAGATGAGATAGCCCAACTCCGCCAACTAGCCGATGCGACCGAAGCTCACCTTCAGTGCGCACAAGAAGAAATAGAACAAGCCACCTAGGCCTTGAAGCAAGTGCAAGGCATACTTATAGAACAACACAGAGTTGTAGAGTAGGAGAAGGTTGCTCTCCAAGCAAAGTTTGAAGAAGAGAAAGTACAGTTGCAACAAGAAAAATAAAAGTTGCTCACAGAGAAACTCAAAGTGAAAGAAGCAGTCAATAGAGCACTTTTCTCTATGACAGGATTAGAGGCTTAGGTAGAATACCGAGTCATGCATCAAGTATCATATTTTGGAAGCTATCCAGTAGCTACATCATAGAATAACAAACTTAGAGCTTCACACAATGCCCAACACCCCACAGGATGTAAGTGATCAAAGAGAATCAACTGCTCGAAGAACAATTGAGCGAATCAAAGCCCTTTCCATGGAATGTAAGCAACTAAGTGATCGTAGTGCCCATACCTATGAGAAAATCACTGAGAATCAAGAATTGAAGGCATTAGATTCGCAGCTCCAGAATGCGAAGTATCAAGTAGAAATGATACAGGTGCAGTTGAATCCCTTGTCAGCTATGGAAAGAATGAAGCGATCCTAGGAGAAACACACTGCCCAACAACATATCCATACTATCCAGAATAGAGTCATGTAAGTGACTCAGAGGCTCCAACCTGTACAGGATGAGGCTTACTAGTTGTTCATAGAGATCGAAGGCTGAGGAACAAAATTGGAGCAAGTCGTCACTGCAGCTGAACAATGCCTAGAGGGACCTGTCAATGAAGTAGTCATGCAAGAGTTCGTTGAACAAGAGGCCATGGCACAACAACAAGTTGAGGAATATCAAGCCAAGCTCAAGGATTTTGAAGCATAACTATTCATATCATAGTGACTCGGGATGAGTCACATGTGAGTGTTGGCGGCCTGTTGGCCCTTGACCAAGTTTTGAGGATTCTTGATCATGTTTGACCTATTTTGGGACTTCTATAGGATTTTGAAGGTGGAGCACAAGAAGAAGCGGATATCATGGGATCTCAACCCCTTTTTAGGTATTTTTGGGTTTTTGGATTATGTAACAGGTATGGGGATGTCGGCCCATGGGTTTACCCACGTTTAGGCCTATTTTGTATGTATAAATAGATCCTAAGGAGATGTAGTGAGTATGAATGGCTAAGTTCCATTTGGCTAGATGCAAGTGATTTCTATAGTCCAATATATGTGATTGAAAGTGCTAAGTGTTAAGTGGATATTTCTTTGGTGCATACTATGTGAGACTTGCAGAGCTAAGTGCAAGTCATTGTAAGAGACTGTGGAAGGCTGTGTGCTTAGATCTACTCAGGGACGGAGGATCTAGCGAGCTGTGCAGATCCCCTCTCCTCTACGGAGTAGGGTTTTGAGGCTCTATGCATGTAACTTATTGAATAATCTAATAAAGAAGACAAAGAGTTGGTGGGCATAGCCCTAGGGTGGGGGTGAACCACGTACATGTTGTGTTTCTCTACTTTGTGCGATGTATTGATGTGTTTATGTGTTTATTTTCTTAGTGATTTAACATAGATGAATGATAGATAGATATGTTAATTCTATGTGCTTAATAGTATGGATGAGTACTATATCTGGCCTAAGTGGAGGTGCTTAAGTGATTGAATATAGTAGATCTGAATGAATACTGCACTATGTTGTAATTAGGGTTTAACTGCGTTGTAACTAAGAACTGAATATTGATGAATGTTAACTGCTGAGTTCTCTGTTAAGTGGTTAGAATCACAGATCTGTTTCCCATCTAAGGCTGCAGACATCTAAGTCCTGTAACCACCCCTGCCTCTACCTCGGGTGATACTTCATCTACTTCGTAGGTGTTTCCGAAAGGGCCGGTAGTTAGGGTTTTGTTGGTGCACTCTTGAATGTTGAACCCTAGGTCTGCCCCTGTGCCAACAACCTTAAAGGTAAGATGAAGTATGTCATGACTGATATGCAACATATACATCTCTTTGTGGACTCACTATTACCACATATGAAATACCCTTTGAGGCAACAAAAGTTTCAAACTCAGGCAGAGGCTCTACAGGCAACCCTACAACTAGAAGAGAACCAGTATCAGAAGACAGATCCAACAATAGAGGAGCTGAAGGAGGATTTAAAGAACGTCACATTTCAACTAAACCAGAATAAGAGAAAAGAGAAATGAGAAGTTGTTTGGTGTACCACATGCATGACAAAAGGACATCACAAGAATGAGTTCCCAACTTTCTCTCAGTACATGGAAATAGGGCTACCAAACCCTCTGCCAAAAGGAGGACCATGGTGCGATATCTGTAAAACAAATGGGAATGATCCATATCATTTTCTAATGATGCAGAAGTATCATACAATACCCAAGAGTTCATATTGAAACTTTTGCAAATCACTGGGTCATGATGACAAAGATTGTAGGACAATGGACTTGATGTGGGAAAGAACGGAAGACACCTATAGGGTGTAGGCATAAATGATGATAGGGAAAGCTGCACCTCATTTTAGCTAGGTACCACCTCCATACAAAATTGTGCAAAAACAATATAACAATGCACAACCACAATATAACCCCATGCAGTATAATTAGGTGCCTCAGTACAATGCACTGTGAGGAGACTGAACTTGTTACAGAGGTGGAGGTTGAGGTAGAGGAGGCTTTGGAAGAGGTAGAAGACCAATAGTGTTCCATAAATTCCAACAACTATGACACTATGCAAGGGAATGTACACTTCCACTTGTGACATGCATTTACTATTGCACAACAGATCATGATAGAGAGGACTATCCAACATTATTGGGAAAAATTCAAGAAAAGAAAAATCAAAACAACAAAAACATGACTGATATGCAACATAGACATCTCTTTGTGGACTCACTATTACCACATATGAAATACCCTTTGAGGAAGAAAAAGTTTCAAAATTAGGCAGAGGCTCTCTAGGAAACCCTACAACTAGAAGAGAACCAATATTAGAAGATAGATCCAACAATAGAGAAGCTGAAGGAGGATTTGAAGAACCTCACATTTCAACTAAACCATAATAAGAGCAAAGAGATAATATAAGTTGTTTTCTGTACCACATGCATGAAAAAAAGACATTGCAAGAATGAGTGCCCAACTTTCGCGTAGTAAATGGCAATAGGGCTACCAAACCCTCTGCCAATAGGAGGACCATGGTGCGAGATCTGTAAAACAGATGGACATGATCCATATCATTTTCCAATGATGCAAAAGTATCATACAGTACCCAAGACTTCATATTGAAACTTTTGAAAATCAGTGGGTCACGATGAAAAAGATTGTAGGACAATGGACTTGATGTGGGAAAGAACGTCAGACACCTATAGGGTGTAGGCATAAATGATGATAGGTCAAGTTGCACCTCAGTTTAGCTAGGTACCAACTCCATACAACACTGGGTAACAACAATATAACAATGCACAACCACAATATAACCACACGTAGTATAATTAGGTGCCTCATTACAATTCACTATGAGGAGATCGAACTTGCTACAGAGGTGGAGGTCAAGGTAGAGGAGGCTTTGGAAGAGGCAGAGGACCAGTGGTGTGCCATAAATTCCAACAACTATGACACTATGCAAGGGAATGCACACTTTCACCTGTGTCATGGATGTACTATTGTGCAACAGATCATGATACAGAGGACTATCCAACATTATTGGGAAAAATTCAAGAAAAGCAGAATCAAAACAACAAAATCATGACTGATATGCAACATAGACATATCTTTGTGGACTCACTATTACCACATCTAAAATACCCTTTGAGGAGGAAAAAATTTCAAACTCAGGTAGAGGCTTTGTAGGCAACCCTACAACTGGAAGAGAACCAGTATCAAAAGACAGATCCAACAATAGAGGAGTTGAAGGAGGATTTGAGAAACCTCACATTTCAACTAAACCATAATAAGAGAAAAGAGAAAAGATAAGTTGTTTGGTGTACCACATGCATGACAAAAGGACATCACAAGAATGAATGCCCAACTTTCATGTAGTACATGGAAATAGGGCTACCAAACCCTCTTCCAATAGGAGGACCATGGTGTGAGATCTGTAAAACACATGGACATGATTCATATCATTGTCCAATGATGCAGAAGTATCATACAATACCCAAGAGTTCATATTGCAACTTTTTCAAATCAGTGGGTCATGATGACAAAGATTGTAGGACAATGGACTTGATGCAGGAAAGAACGTCAAACACCTATAGGGTGTAGGAAGAAATGATGATAGGGTAAGTTGTACCTCAATTTAGCTAGGTACCACCTCCATACAACACTGTGTAACAATAGTATAACAATGCACAACCACAATATAACCCCGCACAGTATAATTAGGTGCCTCAGTACAATGCATTGTGAGGAGACCAAACTCGCTACAGAGGTGGAGGTCGAGGTAGAGGAGGCTTTGGAAGAGGTAGAGGACCAATAGTGTGCCAATAAATTACAACAACCATGACACTAATGCAAGGGGATGCGCAATAGATCATGATACAGAGGACTGTCCAACATTATTGGGAAAAATTCAAGAAAAGAAGAATCAAAACAATCATAATGTTCAATGGATTTCTTCAGAAGCTAGGGATGATGGAAGAAATATCAACATAGTTACACATATAGGAGCTAAGACATGAGATGACACAGTATGACAAGATCCAACACAACACCAATGGGTGAATAAGAATACTGAACCACATAAATAGTTCGACGCTCGAAAAAAAAAAAGAAATATTCAAGGAGGCAAGATCAGAATTCCTCAAGAAAGATATTGCATCTACATCAACCGTGCAACACACTCAGAATGTACCAATGTATGAAATTCCCTCCTCAATGGACCACACCAATGAAACACAATATGTAGAGTAAGTAATTACCATAAATACTTTTTTGCAATCCTGTGTTAAGCTACTGAATAATCCACCATCTATTAAATTATTTCAAAATATGTAAGAAATATGTAACATAGATCTACTGGGGAAGTTAGAGAAAAAGATGGTCAATCACCTTCATTCAAGAAGGAGGACAAGCAAGGAATTCATATTGAATGCTAACATTGGGGATTTCAATATGGGTGACATTATATTGGACTTAGGCTCTGGAGACAACATCTTACCTAAGAAGACATGACAATGTATGGGAGAGCCCACATTAGGATACTCACCTATTGATCCAGATTTTATGAGAAAAATGAAATGAATACAGATTATTAACATGTGCTTAACACAAAATAATAGAGATACAGTAAAATTGGTTTTCTATTCAATAACGAAATAAGCTGAAACTGTAAAATGCAGCAGCAACAAGCTTGTTGGAACGGTGGCAGTGTATCTCTGAGAAGAGATGTGATGGTTGTGTGCATTCACAAGAAGAAGATTAAAATGAGGCTCTGAAGGCCTTTTTATAGAAAAAAAGAATGCCAAAAATCCTAGACATCCAAAAACCTAACCCTAGGAGATGAAGCGCCAAAAGTCATGTGGGCCCCGTTTGGGTAAGTTAGTACATCAACTTTCTGGGGTCGTAACTTTTGCATATGATCTCCGTTTTAGGCGTGTGATAGCCCATTGGAAAGGTATCATTGAGGAGATTAATTTTGGGGGATCAATCATTCCTTTAGATGTCATTTAGGAGTTCAATTCCGAAAAACCTTCATTTAGGCCCTCAAAATGGCCCCAGAAGTTAAAACTACTAAAGATAGTAAATTGCCAAAATTGTCAGAAAACTGTTTTGAGCAAGTTGGATGAGGTGGGTGGCCAATGATATCCATATAGATCAATCCTCCATCCTTAGGAAGCAATGGTATCCATTTCATTGAGGTCCCCCATCAGATGAGAAAATTTATGTTGAATTTGGCCCCGGGTGAGCCAGTTGCCTTGGTGCAGGAGCTGCCCTGCTTTGACGACTCGATAAAGCTAGATCCTTTGTTGTTGAGTGCCCTTGGTCTGTGTGTCCAAAATATGATCATTGGATTCCTGTTGTATGCAATCAGGGTTGAACTATGTTGGTGTCAACTGTTCTACTACTTCTGAGGTGTCCAATAATGGTGGGAAATAAGGGCGAAGGAGATCCATGTTGAACACTGGGTGCAAGCCAAGGAGGGGAGGAATGTTGAGCTCAAAATCATTATCCCCCATGGCCTTGGTGATAGTGTATGGCCCATAACAGAGTGGGAGAATCTTTCGATGGGGTCCTATAAGGTGTTCTTTCTGCAAGTGCAACCAAACTTTGTCGCCCACCTAAAACTTATGTGGCACCCGATGTTGATCATGGCGCTGTTTGTACTTGTCATTAGACTTCTGTAGGATATCCTAAACCTACTAGCGGATGTGCTGGATATGATCAATGAACCGGGTGGCTTTGTTAGCTTTAGTTGGAGCAGGAGATGAATCAGTTGAGGTGACTGCAAGGGGAAGTGCAACATCTATGGGACCCAATGGTTGGAATCCCAACCCCACCTGAAAGGGGCTGTGGCCAGTTGAGATATGCAGGGCTCAGTTGTAGCTATGATGGACATAGGGAAGGATCTCATCCCATGTGTGAGGGTGCTTTGAATTATACATGTGAAGGATATGCACAATAATTCGATTTACAACCTTGGTTTGGCCATCTGTCTGGGGTGGAAGGCCATGGATTTGGTGAGCTTGGTGTCTAGCAGTGACCAGAGGCTTGACCAGAATGTGTTGAGAAATCAACTATCTCAATCTGAGACAATGGTTTGTGGGATTCCAAAATGTACCCAGATTCGTTCCAAGAAGAGTTTGGTAGTGGCCTTTGTTGTGATGCTCTTCTTGCAGGCAACCATAATCGCCATCTTAGAAAAACGATCAACAACAAAAAAAACACAGTCATTTCCCTGCTTGGTGGACGAGAGGCCCAACATGTAATCCATTGAGATGGATTCCCATGGCCTTTCAGGAGTAGGAAGAGGGGTGCACAATCCGTCCTTCTTAGTGGTCGGTTTGGCAATAGCACAGACAATGCAGGACCTGATATACTTGCTGACCTCATATCGAAGTTTCATCCAGTAGAAATGTTTCTGTAGCATAGCCATTGTCTTTTCGATGTCGAAGTGTCTTGCCACCTAACTATAGTGGGCTTCCCAGATCAGCTTCGCTCGCTCACTTGATGGAACACAGATATGGCCCAGATGACACAACAACCCATCCTGAAGATGGAAATTATCGACAACTACGTTTGTACCCAACATTTGGTAGGTGGTGGCAAAGTTAGGGTTTGTTTCATAGAGTTGGGGCCATCCAGATGTCTCATGGCTGCAAGAGTCTAGCACCGTGGTGAGTGCTGTGACTGGCGGTCTGCTGAGGAAATCGACGATGCAATTGGTGATTCCTATTTTATACTTGATGTTTAGGTGGAATTGTTGCAAGTATGTGGACCACTTTTTATGGCGGTCATTCTATAATTTTCCCTATGTCTGCATGAACTATAGTGGCTTATGATCAATGTGGATGACTTTCTCCTTCCCAAGAATGTAATGTTTCCACTGGCGATAGGCTTGTACAATGGAGTACATTTCTTTGTCGTAAGTAGGGTACTTACGGACAGTATCTGGTAGTGTCTCACTATGATAGGCCACGAGCTGGCCGTGTTGAGTGAGAACGACGCCCACAACATAGTCTGAAGAATCTGTCTCGATGTCAAAGGGATGTTGTAGGTCTGGTAGTGAAAGTACTGGGGCTGAGCACAACCGCTACTTCAAATCGTCAAATGCTTATTTTTGGGACTGGCCCCACGCAAATTTTTCCTTACCCCAACCCCTCTTTATTTGGTTGAGGGCCCATGTAATATGGGAGAATCCCAACACGAACCTGTGGTAGAAATTGGCAAGGCCCAAGAAGCTTCGAAGATCAGTGAGTGTTATTGGGGATGGCCAGTCACAGATGACTTGGATCTTGGATGGATCCACATGTACGCCATGTTGATCAATGATGTAGCCCAAGTAATGAACCTTGTCTATGCCGAAGGAGAATTTTTACAAGTTGGCCTATAGCTTGTGCTACTACAGGGTGTGCAGAACTTGTTGAATATGCTGCAATTGTTCGGCCCAAGTCTTGCTGTAAATTAGAATGTCATCCAGATACACCACTACAAAATTATTTGGGAATGGTCATAGGATATTGTCCATCATCCTCATGAAAGTGGCTGGAGCATTTGTCAAACCAAAGGGCATGGCCAACCATTCAAAAATCCCTTCCTTTGACTTGAAGGTGGTCTTCCATACATCTATCTCTTCTATTGGGACCTAGTGGTATCTAGACTTTAGATCAATCTTACTAAAGTATTTGGCCCCCATGAGTTGATCAAGGAGGTCATCGATTTGGGGAATCGGGTATCGGGTTTTGACTGTGATGTTATTCAGAGCCTGGTAATCAATACAGAGTCACCAGGTTCCATATTTCTTCTGTACTAGCATGATTGGGCTCCCACAAGGTGATGAGCTGGGACAGATGTGCCCCTTGTGGAGTAGTTCTTGTATCTATCACTTGATCTCCTCATTCTCTAACAAAGAGCGACAATAGACTGGCCCATTGGGCAGTGGTGCATCGGGGGTCATATCGATGGGGTGCTTGACCTGGCAGTGTATAGCTACCGCTGTAGGTGAGGAGAAGATATCCGAGTATTCTTTCATGACCTTATCTACTTGATTCTACTATGTGGAGAGGTTGACCACAGAGACCCTGGATGTGGCTGTGATCTTTTGCTTATTCTGAGAGAGAATCAAGAAGAAGAAAAACTTCCTCATCTGAGAGATGACCTTCCTTTATTTCTTAGCAGAGATCAAGGAAATAGCACTAGGTGGGACTGCCTCAGGTATCCTTTACAATTTCCTGCTCAAATTAATATTAACACTATGAGGCCTAGACTCATATACAACATGAAATTTCTATAAATAAGGTTGGCCCAAAAGAACATCAGAAACTTCAAGAGGAGAAAAATCACATAATACCTTGTCTTTGAAGGTCTTGATGTTGTATGACAGTCGACACTGTTGGCTGACGTGGAGATCGCTTCCTTGGTGGAGCCATCCAATGGTGTAGGGTTGTGGGTGCAACGTTGTTGGCAGGGAGAGATGCTTGATGAACTCTACTGAGATGAGGTTTTTTTGGCTACCTCTATCAACGATGAAGTGCAGCGGGGTGCCTTTTACCCACATCTATGAATGGAAGAGGCGCTCTCCTTCTTCTGGCTTGTCTGGTTCACCAGGCTAGAGCTTGGTGGTAGCAACGATGGCACTGGGTTCTGCATCAATGATTCATCTTCCCCTTTCTGGTTCTATCTTAGATTCAAAATCCACATCTGATTTAGAGGCTTTCACTTCGGCCACCAACAACTGCTTTGAGAGGCAGTCAGCAGTGTTATGCCAAGGGATCTTATGGAAGTCACACCACTTCCCGGTATCTTTCTTTGTCTTTCCAGTGTCCTTCTTTGCTTGTGGCTTGGACTGGTTGTCCTGATACTATCCATATCTACTCTATCCTTTGTTCCATGGGTTGGGGCCACCCTTTCCTGGCTTTTTTTGTGAGGGATTCCCAGGCCCAAATTTTCGCGTCTTTTGTTTGAGATTCTGCTTGATTGTGACGGCATATTGGTAGGCCGCACCCAAGGATGAGATGTCCAAAAATTCCATTTCGGTTTGGATGTATATATGTAGAGCACTGTGATACTTGAGCACCATATGTCACTATGAATCTTTGATACCCATCTTGGTGCGCAAGGTATGGAAGATATTTTTGAAATTTGGCACTGCTTGGTCTCTTTCTTGCCACAGTGTGGTCCATTTGGTATACAGATCGTCATAACTTCTGACAGGGTATTATTGTTCCTTAATATCATCCTTGAAGGATTCCCAGGTGGTCATGACCAAAAATAATGAGGTTTCCTCAGTTTCCTTTTTCTCACAGAAAGTTTCCCACAAATCTTTGACATGGGGAACGGCTTTGAGGAGCGCAAAAGTAATATTTTCTCTATTAGAAAAGTTATGGATAGAAAAATACCCTTCTAGTAGATTCAACCACTTGTCTACAACATATGCATCTATCTGAACTTCAAATATAGGAATATCGAAGTTTATTTGTACCTTGAAAGGGGCGGTGCCTCCATTCGAAGAAGATGCGTCGCCTGTTGGTAGCCGCCGAAGGATTTGCGTGAAACTATCCATCATCTCGTTCCTCTGTTGCGTGAGGGATTCCTCAATCAACAGTTTAAAAGGATCTCCTATCCCATCATATTTCTTTTCTCTTTCCATGAGAGGTCTCTTGGGCGTGTGAGAGCTTCTGTCCTCAAGAGAAACAATCTCGAGACCCAACTCTTTGTACTCCGACCTTGTTGGGGACATGCATTGAGACGACAAGGAGCATACTTATCTGATACCAATGATCCAGATTTTATGAGAAGAATGAAATGAATATAGATTATTAACAGGTGCTTAACACAAAATAAAAGAGATACATTAAAATTGGTTTTTTATTCAATAATGAAATAAGCTGAAACTGTAAAATGCAGTGGAAACAAGCTTGTTGGAATGGTGGCGGTGTATCTCTGAGAAGAGATGTGACGGATGTGTGCATTCGCAATAAGAAGATTAAAATGAGACTTTGACGACATTTTTACAAAAAAACAAGAATTCCAAAAACCCTAGACATCCAAAAACCTAACCCTAGGAGATGAAGCGCCAAAAGTCATGTAGGCCCCGTTTGGGTAAGTTAGTACATCAACTTCCCGGGGTTGTAACTTTTGCATACGATCTCCATTTTAAGTGCGTGATAGCCCGTTGGAAAGGTATCATCGAGGAGATTCATTTTGGGGGCTCAATCATTCCTTTATCTATCATTGAGGAGCTCGATCCTGAAAAACCTTCATTTAGGCCCTCAAAATGGCCCCAGAAGTTAAAACTGCTAAAAATAGTAAATTGCCAAAATTGTCATAAAACTGTTTTGAGACAGTTGGATGAGGTGGGTGGCCACCGATATCCATATGGATCACCTATCCATCTGAAACTATAAAACCAACACATAGTTCTGCCAATTGGAAGACTAAAAGGTGTGACAGTAGATCTAGATGGAGTGCACACTAAGTCAGACTTTGAAGTGATAGAAATAGTGGATGGCACAAAACCCTATCCAACATTGCTTGGAATGGATTGGGAATTTGATAACCAGGCCATAATAAAATTGAAGAAAAGGAATATGACATTCAAATCAGGAGAGTACAAATTCATTGCGGCACTAGATCCATATGAAGGAGAAAGGTTTGTAGAGCCCACTTGCTTAGATCTAGAGGAAATCAACCAGTTATACAAAACCACCACGCACGAAGAAGATTATGTTAATACTAGCTTGGAG
Source organism: Picea engelmannii (assembly GCA_009831015.1). Taxonomy (NCBI): domain Eukaryota; kingdom Viridiplantae; phylum Streptophyta; class Pinopsida; order Pinales; family Pinaceae; genus Picea; species Picea engelmannii. The sequence goes on from ML798179.1 coordinate 287,343, forward strand.
AATTGGCAGCAGAGATTACCTGAAGTCTCCACATGAAGGTGCACAAGAATAGACCATGCAATAAGATGGGTGGGTACCAAGATAAGAGAACCTCCTAGTTTCCATGGTATAAATGACTTAGAAGAATTCCTAACAAGATACGGAGATGAAGTGTTAGATAATCATAAGCTCTTATCCCTGGACAGTGCACTCAAGGAAACACCTGCAACATGGTGGGGTGCAGACAAAGAAGCAATTAAGGACTTCTACCAATGTAAGCAACTGTTGCGCATTAGATTCGACACAGAGTAGGGGAGTAATAAGATGTAGAGATATGATGGACATGGGGCACCAACAGAACATTTGGAGAGATGCAGAACACTATGGAGGATGACACCACCAGAGGAATGGCCCCATCACTTCATCCATACATTAGAAGGAATTACAGAAAAATGGTATGTAGACTAGAAACTATGTAGAGGCACTACAGAATGGACAACATTACAACAAAATTTTATAGTAACCTTCTCATTTGAACATGAGAAACCCAACATGGATTCAACACTCAAACAAATAAGAAGGGCGATATTTATTGATGAACTAGAGGTTTCACTCATGACCGAATACCAACAACAAAACAAGAAAACAGACAAAGAACTATTGTCATGCTATCATGTGGAAGAAGAAGGACCAGAGGAAGACAGCCCGCACAACATTCATATTACAGAAATTGAAGGGGAAATAGAGATGGAAGGTCCATGTTTGGAATCATAAGTATTTTTTACACCTATCAAGGTCAGGAAGCATATTAATTTACAGATGGATACTGAGGCTACCATTAGATCAAGATATCCCCAAAAGACAGGTATAAGACTACTTTTTCCACAGAATGGGGATCCTACCAATACATCGTCATGCCTTTTGGGTTGAACAATGCACCAACCATATTTTCAAGGGTACTAATAGCTGCTTTCAAGGAGTTCATACATCAATTTTTAGAAGTGTATCTAGATGTTTGGACTGTACATAGTCTATTAAAAGATCATGCAGAAATGTTAAGGATGATGTTGGAAAGATGCAGGCAGTGTCAAATATCATTGAATATCAAGAAGTGCATATTTGGGACACCTTTTGGAATAATGTTGGGACACATAGTGTGCAAACAAGGCTTGTTAGTAGATCCTGCCAAGATTGCAGTGATTTTCAATTTACCATGACCAAAATCAATGTGCCAATTGAGAGCAACATTGGGACATACATGCTACTACATAAAATTTATAAAAGGGTATGTGCAGATCATTGTGCCAATGGAAAAACTGTTAAAGAATGATACTAAATTATAGTGGAATGTGGATTGTCAACAAGGTTTGGACACCCTAAAACAAAATATGGTAACAACACCTATCCTATTATTCCCATATTGGGAAAATACATTCCATGTGCATGTATATGCATCAACTATAGCGCCTGGAGGAATTCTAGTGCAACCAAGAGCATGGTATTTGGATCATCCTATAGCATTTGCAAGCATAAAACTATCTGAATCATATCAAAACTACAACACTACAGAAAGAGAAGGCCTAGATATGGTCTATGCACTTCAGAAGCTTAGACATTACTTATTGGGCACACACTTTAAGATGTTCATAGATCATTCAACCCTCAAATACCTAGTCAAAAAGCCAGTGTTGTGGGGGAGGATCTTTAGATGGCTACTGTTATTCCAGGAATTTGATTTCGAAGTGATAGTCAAACCAGAGAAGCTAAATGCAGGACCTGATCACATGTCAAGGGTAAAGAATGGAGACGAACCTACCAACTTGGAAGACAACTTCCCTGATGCACAATTATTTTAAGTCCAAATAGCCGATGAATGCTTTGATGATATTATTGAATACTTGAGTACATGAATTGCACCATAGGAGTTTAACACTGCGTAGAGGAAGAATATGGTAGTCAGAGTTGCATACTATCAATTGATTTTAGGACACTTATACAAAATGGGCACAAACATCATTTTGAGAAGATGTGTACTAGAACATGAAAGGCCTAGGATTTTGACAGAAGCTCATGAGGGAATAGATGTAGGGCATTATGCAGGAAAAGATACACTGCATTATGTGCATTGCTGTGGTAGAAAAAAATTCACAAAGATGCTAAAGAATATTGCCAAAGATGTGATGTTTGTCAGAGGGTTGGTAAAACTAATAGAAGGGATGAGATGCCCCTAAGACCACAAGTAACTTTGCAGATATTTGAAAAATGGGAAATAGACTTTGTGGGACCAATTAATCCACCATCAAAAATCTCAGGAGCAAGATATATCATTACTGCAACAAAATACTTAACAAGATGGGCATAAGCAACACCAGTAAAATACTGCAGTGCATAGACATCAATAAATTTCTTGTTTGAGCAAGTGATCACTAGATTTGGTTGTCCAAGGATTTTGATTAGTGACCAAGGCACTCACTTTATCAACAACACTATTAAGGCTATGACTGAGGAGTTTGAAGTCTATCATCAGAAGAGTACACCATACCATTCTCAAGAAAATGGAATAGTAGAAGCCTTCAATAAGATCTTGGAGAATGCTATGAAAAAGATTTGGAATGTCAACAGGGATGATTGGGACTTGAAAATACCATCAATACTATGGGTATACAAGACTACATGTAAGAAGCTGACAGGACAAACACCATTCAGGTTAGTGTATGGTAAAGAAGTAGTGGTAGCACTGAAATTCTTGGTACCCAGTCTGTGCGTAACAAAAATCACCAACATGACAAAAAGAGGCACAATGAAAGAGAGGTTGAATCAACTAATGGAAATGGAGGAGGATAGGATTCTAGCAGTATTTCATCAGAAAGTACAAAAATAAAGAGACAAAGCTTGGCATGATAGACATATCAAGAGGAAGAGTTTCAAGGAGGGAGATCTAGTCTTGCTTTATGACAGTAAATTTCTTCAACATCCATGGAAATTCAAAATGCATTGGCTAGGGCCATATGAAGTGAAGACTATCACAGATGGGGGAGATATATAGCTGAAATATTTGGGAGGCACAAAACTGAGAGGAATGATCAATGGAAGTTGACTAAAACTGTATAGGGACAATCGACCTCTTAGCACTTAAAAATTATAGCATAGTAAGAAAACATGTACATAGTGTATTATAGTAGAAGTTAATATAGATAAAATGAGAAAAAGAAACAAAAAGGAGAAAAAGAAGGAAAAAGAAATACAAAAATATAAATGAAAGAAAATACAAAAATATTGGAAAATACAACATGTAACAGAAAGTCGATTCAATGCAATGAAAGGAAAAATGTCTGTGCTCAACATACAGGCAAAACATTTCACACTAAGGAAAGGTTACAACAAAAATACGCCACACACTCAAAATGATCAGCGCACTGGAAAAGGGATTAATGGTAAAAAAAAGTGAAAAAAATGAAAAATAATGGTTATGACAAAAAGGCGCCAACCAGTGGAATTTATGAAATTGAATAGAACATACTCATAAAGCGTTATTACATTAATCTCACCCAGGGAAACTTCTTCGAAAAGTTTGACAACATTTTCTATATAAAGGGAAAACACAGGGAACATAAGACTTATTGTGAAAATGTGAACTTGCAGTGATAGAGAGAACACAGAGAAGAAGCGAATTGACGAAGAACACAGTGAGAACCAGTTGGAACCCATTTGAAAAAAACTGACCAGTACCCACGATGGCACCGCCAAATATGGGAGCATCGAGCCAAGCAGGGAGGGAAACCATAAGCAATGTTAGGGTTGTTGATTAAGGTTGGTTGTCATTGATGTCAACCCTTTAAGAAAGTATGGTAGCGAATTATGGTAGCACAAAGGTTTGGGCAATGGACCCAAGGTTGTTTCATGTATAATGGTATGAGTTTTAATATATTTGAAGTTAATAATATTCTATATGGATAGTACATGTCATGCCATTTTTGGTGGTATGTGGAACATCACGTAACTCCTCATGGTTTGAGAGTTATGGCCTTACGAAGTTGGAGGACCCTCATATGTTGGCTTGAAGCCCCAAAAGGTCAAAGAAGTCAAAGAGCTTACAAAGAAGAAATTATTATTTAAATGATAAAGTAAAGTGACAAAGTCAAGAAGGATTATTTAAATAATAAAGTGAAGTGACAAAATCAAAGAAGATTATTTAAATGATAAAGTGAGGTGACAAAGTCAAGGAGGAATATTTAAATGATAAAGTAATGGAGAAATTTCTAATAATGGAAATTGGTTAACCCTAAAAATGAGGAAAATAGGTTAAGTGGCCTATAAATGGGTTAGGTGACCTAGAAATAGGTTAACTGACCTAGAAATGGGTTAAGTGACCTAGAAGATGGAGAGTATAAATAAGAGGCAAGGCTCTCTCATTTTATATCACACTTGAGCATATTGAACATATATAGGTGACTGAGGTAACCAAAGGATATCTAAGCCGAATTTCAGAGGGAAGGTGAAGAAAAGAAGGCCATAATTCAAGGGAGAATAAATTCTTTTGATGATGCTTTCTAAGGTATGTTATTTACAGGTCATCTCACCATTTTTGCAATAAAAAATTTTCTAGAATGATTCAGACTGTTATATTGATAGGACATTGAGAAAACATATTCAAGTATCTGTGGTAAAACATTCATCTTGTGGGTCGTTGTATTGTTTGAGTTACACTCCGTGGAAAATAGGGTTTGTGGCTAGTCCTTAAACTAGTCTAAAACATGTGTTTCGGGTAAAAACGTCATAACTTCTTCATAACAGATCCAAATTCAGTAAGACCAAATGTATTGGTTAGATTACAGTCTATAGTATGTTTTTTAACATTTTCAGATACATTCAAAAATAATTGCGTGCGGGGAATGCTCTACAAGTTCGCTCTCTAGAATAAGCCAAAATTTAGTAAGGTATGTTATTTTTGCTATAACTCCTTTTCTGAGAAGTTACAAGTAGTGAAACCTGGAGGAATTGTATAAAAAACACCGAAGAACATTTTTTATCAGTTTCAGATATTTATTCATTACAGGTACATATTTATGATTATTTCAAGTTAGGGTTGTTGACTAATCCAAAAGTAGTCATGTGAGACTAAAGAAGATGAAAATGCTAGTCTCTTGTTGTTAAAGTTAAGTAAGGTTTGCAGGTATGTGATCATATACACTAGGTCTATTAAAAAGTTACAAATCATATTTGGATGATGATATTGATGAGGGATTTTGGTTGAGGTACATGGTTAAGACGAGTAGTTGATGAGTTGACACATAAATGAGGTGTATAGTTGATGATGTTGGTACATATTGATGAGTCATAGTTGATGAGTAGTTGACACATGATTGGTACATGGTTGGATGCACTTGTTTATGGTACAGGTTGATTATAGGTTGTTTGGTACAGGTTGGTGCATGGTTGATGCACTTGTTTATGGTACAGGTTAATTACAGGTTGAGGTACAGGTTGATTCATGGTTCAGGTTTATTGGTACAGGTTTAAAGTGGTATATCTCATAGTGATAGTGTGACACTGGTTCCATCATTCTACTTCTACTTTAGGGCAGTTGGACGGGGCAAGGACAGGTGGTTGTAGCCACCTTCTGGTTGTAGCTGGAGAACATAGGGGGTTGTAGCCTCCTTTTGGTTGTAGCCAAAGAATAGGGGAGTTGGAGCTTCCTTTAGGTTGTAGCTTGAGAAACAAGGGGGTTGGAGCCTCCTTCCAGTTGGAGCTAGAAAACAAAAGAAGATGGTGATTCCAATGAATGTAATGCTTCAAGACATATAAAAAAAACATTATGTGGTTTTTCCCGCTTTGGGTTTCCACATAAAGCACTGGTGTACTGTGTATGTGTATGATTATTCATTTGTTCATTGCTTATTTACTTTGAAGTTATTGGATGATAATGCTACATTGATATAACACTTGGATTATATGGTTAAAAGGGATTCAATTGCTCTATTACTGATTCACCCTGCCATCAGTAATCCAACAATTGGTATCAGAGCAGGTTCCTTCAGAAATCAGTTTAACCACTGAAAGGTGTTGATTAAGGTTGGTTGTCATTGATGTCAACCCTTGAAGAAAGACCCATAGTACAAAGGTTTGGGTAATGGACCCAATAGTGTTTAATGTAAATATGACTCATTATTTTTTTTTCATGGTTGATAAGAAGTAAATATGGATGAACTCCAAAGTGGTCCCCTTATGGTGAAATCCCTCACGGGAAGACGCTTTGTGCAGCAAGAGAAACCATGCTTAATTGTGGATTAATGAGATGAAGGAAAGTGAATTTGTTAGGGAAAATATCCTAGATGGATAGTGCTTGTCATGTCATTTCCGGTGGTATGTGGAACGTCACATAATTCCTCATGGTTAGAGAGTTATGGTCATGAAAAGTTGGAGACCCCAGGTTTGGGTAATGGAACCAAGTTTGTTTGATGGGTAACAGTACGAGTTATGATATATTTTCAGATAATACTATTCTATATGGATAGTACATGTCATTCCATTTCTAGTGGTATGTAGAACATCACATAACTCCTCACGGTTTGAGAGTTATGGCCTTACGAAGTTGGAGGACCCTCATATGTCATC
>ML798179.1:302979-327381 GCA_009831015.1 Picea engelmannii
TTTTAAGGAAGCTACTTGGAGAGTATAAATAAGAGGCAAGGCTCTCTCATTTGAATCACACTTGAGAATATTGAATATCTATAGGTGTCTGAGGTATACAAATGATATCTAAGCCGAAATTCTGAGGAAAGAGAAGTAAAGAAGGCCAAAATGCAAGGAAGGATAAATTCTTTTGATGGTGCTTTCTAAGGTATGTTATTTTCAGGTCCTCTCACCATTTTCGCTATAATTTTTTTTTATATAATGATTTAGATATTGAAATTGCTATGCAAGTGAGAAAACATATCCAAGTATCTGTGGTTAAAAATTCATCTTGTGGGTCATTGTATTTTGGGAGTTACACTCTGTGGAAAGTAGGGTTTGTGGCCAGTCTTGAAACTAGTCAAAATTAGGTGTTTCGGGTAAAAACGTCATAACTTATTCATAAAAGATCCAAATTTAGTGAGATAAAATGTGTTGGTTAGGATACAATATTTAGTATTCTATGTAATAGTTTTAGATCATTTCATCAAATATGTTTTGCGGGGCACGCTCTACAAGGTCGCTCTCTAGAATATGCCAGAATTTAGCAAGGTAGGCCATTTTTTCTATAACTCCTTTTCTGAGAGGTTCCATGTAGTGCCACTTGGAGGAATTTCATAAAACACACTGAAGAAAATTTTGTATCAAGTTCAGACCTTTATACATTACAGGTTCAAAGTTATGATTACTTCAATTTAGGGTTGTTGACTAATCCAAAACTAGGCATGTGAGACTAAAGAAAAGTTTGATGAAAATGCTAGTCTCTTGTTTTTAAAGTTAAGGAAGGTTTGTAGGAATGTTATCATATAAACCAGGTCTATTACAGAGCTAGAAATCATATTTGGATGATAAAATTGATGAGGGATTTTGGTTGTGGCACATGTTGGTTGAGATGAGTAGTTGATGAGTTGACACATACATAAAGTGTATAGTTGATGATGTTGCTACATATTGATGATTCATAGTTGATGAGTAGTTGACACATGATTGGAACATACTTGGTACATGGTTGAATGCACTTGTTTATGGTACAGGTTGATTACAGGTTGGTGCATGGTTGATGCACTTGTTTATGGTACAGGTTGGTGCCTGGTTGGTGCACTTGTTTATGGTACAGGTTGATTATAGGTTTGTGCATGGTTGATGAACTTGTTTATGGTACATGTTGATTACAGGTTGATGCATGGTTCAGATTTATTGGTATAGGTTTACAGCGGTATATCTCACAGTGATAGTGTGACAGTGGTTCCATCATTCTACTTCTACTTCAGGGTGGTAGGACGAGGCAAGGACAGGTGGTTGTAGCCACATTCCTGTTGTAGCCGAAAAACATTGGGGGTTGTAGCCTCCTTCTGGTTGTATCTAGAGATTTGGGGAGTTGGAGCTTCCCTTAGGTTGTAGCCTGAGAAACTAGGGGGTTGGAGCCTCCTTCCAGTTGCAACTGGAAAACAAAGGAAGTTGGTGCTTCCAATGAATGCAATTCTTCAAGACATATAAGAAAAAACATTTCGTGGTTTTTTCCCGATTTGGGTTTCCACGTAAAATACTGGTGTATTGTGTATGTGTGTGATTGTTTATTTATTACTGCTCATTATTGGATAACAATTCTACACTGATATAATATTTGAAGAAAAATGATTATAATTATGTTATTACTGATTCACCCCCCCCTCTCAGTAATCCAACAAAATGTAGATCATGGAGAGAAACAACTTATATAAAAATGGAATACCACAGTTCAATGGACATAAGTATGAATTTTGGAGCATAAGGATGAAAAGATATATACATGAATAGGGATTTGAAATTTGACAATCAATTGTAGATGGATACACAACACCAACAATTCCGCCAACAAATGACAAAGCAGTGAAACTCAGTCAGAATAATTCGAAAGCCAAAAATTCACTTCTGAATGGTCTTAGTGAAACAATATTCACCAAAGTTTCACATTGTAAATCCGCTAAAGAGATTTGGGACAAACTTCAAAATATTATGAAGGAGATTCAAAAGTCAAAGCAGCAAAGATTCAAACTTACAGAGGTCAGTTCGAACAACTTAAGATGAAGGAAGATGGGAATATTGCAGCTTACTTTTTATTAGTTGATGAAACAGTAAATTCAATCATAAGATTGGGAGAAGAAATCAAAGAATTTGTAATTGTTCAAAAAGTACTAATATCTCTTCCTATGAGATTTGACCCTAATATATCGACACTAGAAGAAAGATTAGATCTAAACTCAATAAGCATGGACAAATTACATTACATGGAATCTTCACAACATATGAAATGAGAACTGAACAAGAAAATCCAGATATAAAAGAAGCAGCCTTCAAAGCATCCAAAAAGTCAAAGCAAAAGGGAAGGCAAAAAGAAGAAGATAACAACAACAATGACGTCTCGGAAGATGATGAAGAAGTGGCCAACTTTGTCAAAATACTGAACAAGGGAACAGACGATAGGTATAGAGGTAATCTTCCTTTAATTTTTTTTAATTGTGATGGTATTGGTTAGTTTGCTAACAAATGTTCTTATAAGAAAAAGAGAAATGATGAAGGTTACTCAAAAGAAAAACAAACATATAAAGGCAAAAGAACTACAAAGAAAATTTTCAAGAAAATCTTATGCACCAAATAAGACATCTCATCATCAGATGAAGATGAAGTCTGTGATAGTGAGATAGAAAGATTTATATGCATGGTAGTAGAAGACTCTGACAAATAAGACTCCGAAGAATAATATGAAGAAGCCAAAGAAGAATATGAACAAGTCGAAGAATAAATTGAAGAGGCAGAAGTTGACTACGGAGAGGAATTAATGTGTGCCATAGAAGTTATTAGAAGAGAAAATAAGAAAAACAAGAAACTACAAGAAGACTAGACAATAAAGAAGACACTCAAGAACTAGAACAAATGAACACAAATTTGAAGGTTCAAATAGAAGAAGATAAAATAATTGAAGAAGCACTCAAATAACAACTAGAAGAAAAAGACAAGATCACTAGAAATTTGGAAGCCGACATTGTCACATTAAGAAAGGATATTCAAAATAAAAATATGCAGAGCAACTCAAAAGTTTTGGATTACATTATTAATAGTCAAAAATCTCATCATGACAAGTCCAGACTTGGATACAATCAGATATAAAAATGATCAATCTCCAAAACAAAAGAGGAAGAAACATATCCAAAAAGCTATGAAGAAGTAATCAAGAGGGATAGGAATATCTACAAGGAAGATTACAGAGACACTCCTCCACCGAGAAGATTCAGATTTTAGAATCAACAATCGACAGATAGGCCTCAGGAAGAAGAAGAATTTATAAGAGTACCTCCTTTCAGAAGATCTTTAACTCCCAGTTATAAAACTTTCTTTTTTGGTTTATGTTATGCATGTAATAATTTTGGACATAAAGCTGTGAATTGTAGAGCTAACAACAAGAACACAAACAACATTGAAAGTCATACACAAAGGAGTTATCCAAAAAGGCCTAGTGAAACAAAGAGAAGAAGTTACAATAGGTTTGAATCTTTGAGCACTGAAGTGGAATGTTACAAATGTAACAATTTTGGACAGATGGCCAAATATTGCAAAATGACAGTCCCTCCTAGAGAACTGAAACAAAATAACAACAGTCACAGATAGGAACCTCAGAAAAGGACATGGATAAGAAAGCATGATCAATATACAAATGAAGAATGAACACTCACTTTACAAGCTAAGCAGAAGAAACGTGGTTGGTATGTTGACAGTGGTTGTTCAAAACACATGACCAGGTGATAGAGACAGGTTTTTTACATTACAAAAGGAAAGAGATGGATTAGACTCCTTTGGAAATGATGATTCAGATAAAATCATTGGAAAAGGCACAGTCAGAATTGGGAGCAAGAATACCAAGGTAGAAAATGCTCTACTAGTAGAAGAGATGAAACATAATATTCTAAGTGTGAGTCAAATGTGTGACCAAGGTCATAAAGTTACTTTTGATTCACAAAAGTGCGAGATAAGAAAAGAAGGTTCAGAAAAATTGATTTCTACAGTTGCCAGAAATTCAAACAACATATATGTATTAAGTGAAATTGGAAATGAAAAGTGTTGTCTATGAAAGGAAGATGAAATTTGGATATGGCACAAAATAATGGGTCACATACCTTTTGATAACCTTGTCAAAGTCAATAGAAGAGAAGCAACTAGAGAAATTCTCTAGATCACGAAACCAACCAACACTTTATGCAAGCATTGTCAGCAAGGAAAGAAAACCAAGACCAGGTTCAAATCAAAGGAATATTCAATGACAAGACCACTGAAAATTGTGCATACTGATCTAGTTGGACCAACTACAACAAAAGATTTAGAATGTGAGAAATACTTTATGTTATTAGTTGATGATTATACAAGAATGACTATAGTTTGCTTTCTCAAGAATAAGTCAGAAGCTTTTGAAAACTTCAATATCTACAAGGAAATGGTTGAAAATGAAATGGATTTAAAAATCAAATGCTTGAGCTCTGATACTAGAGGAGAGTTCACTTCAAAGGAATTTATGGACTACTGCAACAATCATGGAATAAAAAGGCAATTCTCTGTTGCTAGGACACCTCAACAAAATGGAGTTGTTGAAAGAAATAACATGACAATACAGTAAATGGATCGAACAATGGTAATGGATTCCAAATTGATAGATATATTTTGGATACATCTAGTGCATACAACATTTCACATTCAAAACAGAGTAATGCTCAGAAACAACACTAACAAAACTCCCTACGAGCTATTGAAAGGAAGACCAACAAATGTGAAGCACTTCAGAGTTTTTGGAAGCAAATGCTACATCAAAAGAGAAGATGGAAAAATGAGAAAGTTTGACTCTTGTGTGGACAAAGGAGTACTTGTTGGTTACTCAAGTACAAGGAAATCATATAAGTGTTACAATCTGAGATTGAATAAAGTTGTAGAAAGCATCAACGTAACAATTGATGAAATAGGCAGACCAAAATCAAAGGAAGAAGAAAATGAATCAATGGAACAACTTTTTGAAGAAATAGAAGCAGAATATGAAAAGGAAGTAGAAGAGGAAGATGAAGAGAATCCAACAGAAGTAGAAGAGCAAGTTCAGCAAGTGCCTCTAAAGACACCTAGAAGACAAGTACAGAACAATCATCCTTCAGATCAAATTATGGGAAACAAAGATGCAGGAGTTGAGACTAGAAGAAGAATCTGTTCACCAGAACAAACACACCTAGCACTCACATCTACGATTGAAACAACCTATTTTTAAGAGGCCAACAAGGATGAATTTTGGAACAAGGCCATGGATGAAGAATTTGATCAAATAGAGAAAAATGACACTTGGGAATTGGTTCCAAGACCAAAGGATAAGAATGTGATCACACAAAGTGGGTATACAGGAATAAATTGAACGAAGATGGACAAGTTACAAGGAACAAAGCTAGATTGGTATGTAAAGGATATGAACAGGTTGAAGGAATCGACTTTGAAGAGACATTTTCCCTAGTTGCCAGAATGGAGAAATCCAATTGATTTTAGCTTATGCATGCTCCAAAAATATTAAAGTGTATAAGATGGATGTAAAATCAACTTTTCTGAATGAGAACTTAAAGAAGAAGTCTACATTGAACAACCAGAAGGATTTCAGTTGTCATAGAATGTAGACTATGTGTGCAAATTAAAGAAGGCCTTGTATGGTCTAAAACAAGCTCCTAGAGAATGGTAATCTAGACTGGATAAATATCTACAGTAGGCAGGGTTCAGAAAAGGAAGTGCAAACAACAACCTCTACATCAAGGTAAGTCAAGGTAATATTTTATTAATTGAAGTTTATGTTGATGATATTATTTTTGGTAGTGATGATGACAGGTTAAACCAGAAATTTGCAAAGGATATGCAGGATGAATTTGAAATGTCATTACTTGGAGAACTATCCTTCTTTCTGGGACTTCAGATACGTCAAAGAAACCAAGGGATTTTTATTTCTCAAACCAAGGATATCAGATAAATTCTAAAGAGGTTTGGAATGGAAGATTGCAAACTAGTTATCACTCCCATGCAAACCAGTTGCAAGTTAAGGAAATATGATTATTCAAAGTCTACAGATCAGAGGAAATATAGGTTGATGATTGGAAACCTACTATATGTGACAACATCCAGATCAGATGTAATGCAAGCAGTTGGAAAGGTTGTTAATGGGTAAATTGGTAAATGTGGACATAAATTGATCTCCCTAGATCCACCTAGATCTAGAATAAAACACGACAGGACACGACGTTTTCCCTAGGCTCTAATCATCAAATTTACTACCAAATAAAAGACGATAGAAATACCTTTAAATGTCACTTCCTTATGTCTTTGTTGTTCCTGTTTCGCTCCAGTGCTCTTTTGATATTGATCCTGCAATGAGAAACAAACCAACCAAAGTGAAAGAAAAGAGAGTATATTCAATGACAATCTATGCATATGATCAAGGAATTATGCAATAAAATAAAGATAATTCTATGGGAAAGAAACATGCCACTGTATCATATTAAATAATAGGAAGAGAGATTACAACTGGATTCCTTGATGTCATAAGGTTCCTCCCAACAGTGCCTTTCTTCCCACACACTTCTGATCCAAGGATTTCGAGACTATATATCTGCCATCTATCTTGACAAAAGAAAAGCTCAAAGCCACTCTAACCAATCTAATAATTCGAATCCAAATCCAACTACAAAAGCCAAGCTCCAAAACCAACTCCTCAAATTCAAGCTAACCTTCTCCATGAGAGCTCCTCTCATTTTATAAGTTGAAGAGGATAATGTGAGGAGGTTAGGATGATCCCACTAAATCATGAAAGTGAGTAAGATCCAAACCATTCAGAGGCAACCTCACCATAGAAGATTCTCCTAGAAGCATCAAGAAAATGCTTATTTTTCCCACGTATGAACATTGTCGCGACCTAGATATAGTGCAGTCTGTGAAAATTCCATGCCCTAGCTATAGTGCAGCCTACAGAAATCAGGTATTTCTACAACCTAGCTATGTTGCAGCCCATGGAAATCCTCCAAAATAGGGTTTTTACAAAGGAAACACAACTTCATCTCTTAGGAAACGTTCTTCTCCCTTCTTTCTTTAGGAATTTAGGCCACTGACCCTTCTGAAGGCAACAAATAGGTTTACATCATTAATGATCATGAGGGTGATGAAAATAATGTGTAACAGATATCCCCCCAAAGTATGAAGTTAGAACAGAGTGATAGCTGAAATACTTTGTTGAGTGTGTGTAGGGAACACAGAACAATCGGTCGGAAACCTGCCAACAAACAAGGAAATATAGTACAATAATATATTATCACTGAGGTAGGCATTCCCATACTCAGAATACAAATGACTCAAAGCATAAATACTGACATGCGAAGATCCATGTCAAGTAATACAGGTCATGGCCACCAAACATACATCGTGGATCCATGCCATTATGACTCAAATATGAACATAGCCACCAAAAGTACACTATAGATCTATGTGTTAAAGACTCAAATTTGAACATATCCACGAGACATACAATGTGGATCTATGCAACAGTACAAACTGAATATACTCCATTGCAACCTAAATTTGTTTGGAAAATATTCAGGGTCTTCATCTCCAACACTCTATAGTATGAATCTAAACATGTGAATACCTGTGTTGAAGTCGAACATGGTAGAAGCCACTTGATTACCGGTCATTAGTGTATACCGTTAACAAGTGTGAGGGAAATCACCATTAATGTCAATGAATCTGAAGGTACACTAGTACATTCCAACGAATGTGAATTAATGAGATGAAGTCGAACACTCGGGGGAATCTTCTGATCAGGGGTCAATAATGAAAACCCACTGTCGAAAGAGAGGAAACCTTCCATTGAGGCATGCGAGTTCCAAGGTACCAATTAGTTTCTAAGTCTAATTCCCAGATAACGATTTGAAGTCGACAGAAAAAGACTTGTCACAAGAGGGTCTTAATGTATCCCCCATCAATGACACGAAACAAGTGACAAGATTTGATGTAGATCATTGTAACAAGTGATTCAAGACTGACTCAGGGATGGTCGATGCAATAGAAGGCTTAAGGACTACAGAAATGGTTGACGAACATATTAATGACACGACAACTGTATTAGAAACACTGACTCAACAATAGGGATCACAGACCAATTTGTAATCTTGTAAAGGAGTATGACCAAGAGACGAACGGGTTTTCCAACCTAAACACAAAGCAAGTGAAAGGGTGTCATGTTCAAAAATGACTCTTCCATAGAATACAGGTTTATACACATTTCTTTCCCAATTTTTCCCCCACCATTACTGGCGAGTACCTCTTTATTTTTACGCAAGCTTGAGGAGGATAACATATGATTGTAAATGTAAGCTCATCTTTCGGACGAGTCCCTCAGAGTATGTTTAAAGAACCCTAATAAGGAGTGGTTCAGTCCCATATGGGCCTTTATATGTTTGTTTAACGAGTCCACAGAAAGAAAACTCATGGGCTTTTCATGTTTAGAGAGTCTGAAAAACACTTAAAGAGAACTCTCTCAGTTCCTTTTTTGTAAAATAGTTTGATGAGACCGAAAAAGAGATAAACTATCGCTCAACAAATGTTTTCTTCAAATACTTTAACAAGCATAAAAAGAACAAGGTCGCTCGACAATCTTTTCATGTTTATAGAGTCTGAAAAGATATTAAAGGGAACTCTAGTGGGTTCCTTTTTCATATAATCTTTACGAGTTTGAAAAAGTGATAAAAGTATACTCAGTTACATTCTCATTGATTTACGAGCACGAGAAAGAACAAAGACTAAGCTCTGTAACTTATTCTCATGTATTTATGAGCACGAGAAAGAACAAATACTAATCTTGGTAACTTATTCTCATGTATTTACGAGCATGAGAAAGAACATAGACTAAGCTCGAGATTGTTTTCATTTTTACGCAAGCTTTAAAACAAAAGAAAAACTATGCTTGGGATAGATTTTATTTTTACACAAGCTTAAAAACTAAACAAAACTATGCTTGGGCCTGGTTTCATTTTTACACAAGCTTGAACCAGAGGAAACTATGCTTGAGGTAGGTGGTTTCATTTTTACACAAGATTGAACCAGAGGGAACTATGCTTGAGGTAGGAGGTTTCATTTTTACACAAGCTTGAACCAGAGGAAACTATGATTGAGGTAGGTGGTTTCATTTTTACACAAGTTTGAACCATAGAAAACTATGCTTGAACTTCCCAACACATAACAAAGGTATGGTCGATACTTATCCCCTAGCTTAAGAAGCTAGTGAACCAACTTCAACATGAAGTCCAGAGGCTGAAAACATTGCCCCCCAATCTTTTTTTCATCCAACTACAAAGGCGGAGGAAAGGAAGCCTCAAATACTAGACGAAGGACTTGACTCAACAGAGAGAGGGAAGTTGTTTCATTTTTTAACGAGCTTGACAGAAGAGAATAACTATGCTCGGGACTCTAGGTATAATCCCTAGACCTCTATTTCATTTTTTAATGAGCTTGACATAGAAACAAGAACTATGATCATAGGCTCTGTTTCATTTTTTAACGAGGTTTCTACAGAGACACAAAAACTATCCTCATGGATGGTTTCATTTTTTAACAAGCTTGAAATCAGAAAATCATGCTCGAAGCTGGTTTCATTTTTTAATGAGCTTGAAATCAGAAAACCATGCTCAAGGCTAGTTTCATTTTTTAATGAGCTTGAAATCAGAAGAACATGCTCAAGGCTGGTTTCATTTTTTAACAAGCTTGAAATCAAAAAACCATGCTTAAGGATGGTTTCATTTTTTAATGAGCTTGAAATCAAAAAATCATGCTCGAGACTTTTCTTGATCACGGTTTCCAAGAGGACAGTGCTCTGGAAGGACACCATGTCAAGGGAAAAAACTTGGTCATGGCCTCCAATAGATCTTCACTTGATGGAAGAAACACACTTTGGAATGAACACATGTCGAGGGCCATGATAGGGGTAAGGAGATCAAACTCTAAAGACCCTATCGAAGAGATAACCATGTCAACTACTAGATCTAGGTCATTAGAAGCTGAAGTCATGGGAGATAATGCCACATAATTAACATGTGGTGGGGGCGATACCGTCTGCATATAAGAACCATTTAGGGAGGCAATCTAGTCAGGACCGTTGAATGAAAGTTGATCAATAGTCATCATTCTTCCATCGTGAGGGAAAGATATCATGCGAAAAAGAGTGGACACAATAGTTTTCATGGCATAGACATAATCCCTCCCAAGGAGTAAAGAAAAATCCAAGGGGTCTTGGACTACCATGACATCAATAAAGACAGTTTTCCCTCCCAAAGTTATAGGAAACTAAGGAAGGGTCCCTAAAGGTTGATTGGTTCTTTTGTTAAAAGCTAACAAATTCTTCATAACTGAGGCAAGCTTAGGACAACCCAAAGCTTGCCAAGAAAAAGAGGAAAAAATGATAATGGACGCACCTTCATCTATCAACGTCTGAGGAATGTCCCAACCACAAACCTTCACTGTAATCTAGAAATAAATGTGAGAGGGAAGACGAGGTCCAGTTATCACACCCCAATTAAAACGGATGGCCTCATTACTTGGAGGAGGTTCCAAGGGAGAAGGAGGAATACCCCCCGGCATGGTAGATTCTGTATTAACAAGAAAAACATGGGTAGTATCAGGTTTACTCTCAAGCGGGAGAGTAGGATCGACCGATGACGAGATCAGATCGATCACTTGGGTTGCATTCTCCAAGGGGAGAATGGGGTTGACGCTTGGAAAATGATCGACCGCTTGAGTTTCACTTTCTAACAGGAGAGTGGGATCGACCAAGGATGGGATAGGATTGACCACTTGGTCAATTGGTTCAACTAAGGATGTGACCAGATTGACCACTTGATTAACTGGATTGACTGACGGGGGAACCAGATTGATCATTCCATGAACTACAGGTGGGTTGAGAGTAAACTTGTGATAAGCAGCTGGAAGTTGAGGTTGTGAAACATTCATGTCTTCCAGGAATTTCAAGGATTCTTCCATATGAGGGAAAAGATGAGTTAGATGATGCCCTTTGCATAACATACATGGGAACTTGGCTCTACTTTTCTTTTTTCCAATGGTATCTTGACTAGTTGACGGGAAGTCATCAACATGTTGTTCAGAGGCTAATGACAAGGGCTAGCGGGTATGTGTAGACCATGCTTCTATAACCTTGGATAGACCAGGGAAATTATTAAGAAGATGGCTACCCTTCTTAATAAGGAGAAGACATTTATCATTCCCAGATGCACAATGTCCCAAAATTTACTAAACTCATTAGTATTAAGATTTTCAATAAATGAGACAATTAGACTGTACACCAATATATGATTCACGCTCCCCCCCCCGACCATGAGGGGGAAATTTTTTAAGAATTTAAGACCAAAAATCATGCAATTTCACTACTTCAAATGCAAATATGCCCCCAATCTAATGCAAAGAAAGAAATAAGATTTTTGTTTCAAAGATAGCTAAAAGAAATAGCAAATCACTTCAAAGCAAAAACAACCCAAACAAATTTTCTCTTTTACCGCGAGTTATTTAGAAAAAGAAGTGTTCTTTTCACTAAACAATTCTAAAGAAAAACAAGGCTTTGTAACTGAAAGACACTCAAAGGAAGAGATCAAATATTTCAAAAGAAAAGAAAGAAAAGATGGCTACGAGCAGCTCAAAAAATATCAAGTAGACTGTAAACAAATCATAATCAAACCCAAAAATTCACCACAAAACCAAGTCCAATGTCTGGGCAAGGAAAACCACTAAATACAAATTCTTTCACAATTTTCGCAGGCTGGAAGACTAGCACGGTGAGAAAATCACTGATTTTCATGGGCCAGATATGGGTAGGGCGCGGAATTTCCGCACTTGTCAAAATAGGTAGGGCGCGGAAATCCTAAGTCGTCGCACTGTCCCTCAAAGCAGGGTGCGGAAATCCTCCAAAATGGGAAAAAATTAAAAATTAAGAAGGTTTTCTTGTGAATTTTAATAGTGAGAGAGTCAAGTTGGATCCTCCAGTGACTCAGAAAATAGAAACCAGACAATCAAAGCAAGAAAACAAAGAAAACTAGGAAAACATTCGTTTCCCCAGTGGATTCGCCAATTTTGTTAATGGATAAATCGGTAAATGCAGACATAAAATGATCTCCCTAGATCCACCTAGATCTAGAACAAAACACAACATGACATGGTGCTTTCCCTAGGCTCTAATGATCAAATTTACTACCAAACAAAAGACGATAGACATACCTTTAAATGTCGCTTCCTTATGTCTTTGTTGTTCCTGTTTTGCTCTGGTGCTCTTGTGATACTGATCCTGCAGTGAGACATAAACCAACCAAAGTGAAAGCAGAGAGAGTATATTCAATGACACCCTATGCATATAATCAAGGAATTATGCAATAAAATAAAGATAATTCTATGGGAAAGAAACATGCCACTGTATCATATTAAATAATAGGAAGAGAGATTACAACCAGATGCCTTGATGTCATAAGGTTCCTCCCAATAGTTCCTTTCTTCCCACACACCTCTGATCCAATGATTCTGAGACTATATATCTGACATCTATCTTGACAAAATAAAATCTCAAATCCACTCTAACCAAGCTAATAATTCCAAGCCAAATCCAACTACAAAAGCCAAGCTCCAAAACCAACTCCTCAAATTCTAGCTAACCTTCTCCATGGGAGATCCTCTCCTTTTATAAGATGAAGAGGATAAGGTGAGGAGGTTAGGATGATCCCACTAATTCATGAAAGCGAGTAAGATCCAAACCATTTGTAGGCCACCTCACCATAGAAGCTTCTCCTTCTAGAAGCATCGAGAAAATGCTTATTTTTCCCACGTACGAAGGCCGCCGCGACCTAGCTATAGTGCAGCCTGCGGAAATTTTGTGCTCTAGCTATAGTGCAGCCTACGAAAATCATGCATTTCCACACCCTAGCTATGCTACAACCCATGAAAATCCTCCAAAATAGGGTTTTTATAAAGGAAAACACAACTTCATCTCTCAGGAAAAGTTCTTCTCCCTTCTTTCTTTAGGAATTCAGGCCACTGACCCTTATGAAGGCAACATATAGGTTTACATCATTAATGATCATGAGGGTGACAAAAATAATGTGTAACAAAGGTGGAACGATTTCAAGAAGCACCAAAGGAATCACATGTATTAGCAGTGAAGAGAATTTTCAGATATATCAAAGGAACAAAAGATTTTGGATTATGGTATCCAAAAGGAAAGGATCTATCTCTTATTGCCTACATAGATGCAGATTGGGTGGGTTTTATTGATGATCGACAAAGCACCAGTGGAGAAACATTATACTTGGGTGAGTGTTTAGTATCATGGCTAAGCAAGAAACAATCATCAGTATCTCTATCTACAACCGAGGTAGAGTATATTGTAGCAGCAACATGTTGTACATAGGTTATTTGACAGATATACAGGTTGAATATGATGAGCCCATTCCAATATATTGTGATAATACAAGGGCCATCAATATCTCAAAGAACCCAGTGATGCACTCCAAGATGAAGCACATTCCAATCAAGTATCACTTTCTATGGGAACAGGTTGCAGAAAAGAACATCAGAGTTGAGTATGTGGGCACAAAAGAACAAGTGGCAGACATCTTTACAAAACCACTTCCATGGGAAGCATTTGAGTATCTTTTCTATACACTCTGAGTTATATATACTCCAAAATGAATGATTTTGAATGCTTATCTTATATGTCTTATATGTACATGAGGAAGCACCATAAAGAGGACAATTCAGTTAAGGGGAGCAGCCCCGGATGGAAAGATGCCTTTGTCATTGCTGACAAAGGGGGAGAGATTTATTAGATGTAGAGGACAGAGGCATGATTCCAGGGGGAGAAATGGTCACAGAGATGCAAAGGACATAGGCATGGTTCCAGGGGGAGCATGAGTGATATGACTTCAGTATTGCATGAAATGATTTCAGTATTGCATCAGATTGTTGCCAAAGCCAAAGGGGGAGATTGTTGTTTAAGGTTGGTTGTCATTGATGTCAACCCTTGAAGAAAGTCTGGTAGCACAAAGGTTTGGGTAATGGACCCAAGGTTTTTTCATGTATAATGGTATGATTTTTAATATATTTGAAGGTAATTCTATTCTATATGGATAGTACATGTCATGCCATTTCTGGTGGTATGTGGAACGTCACATAACTCCTCACGGTTTGAGAGTTATGGCCTTACAAAGTTGGAGGACCCTCATATGTTGGCTTGAAGCCCCAAAAGGTCAAAGAAGTCAAAGATATTGCAAAGAATAAATTATTATTTAAATGATAAAGTAAAGTGACAAAGTCAAGAAGGATTATTTAAATAATAAAGTGAAGTGACAAAATCGAAGAAGATTATTTAAATGATAAAGTGAGGTGACAAAGTCAAGTAGGAATATTTAAATGATAAAGTAATGGAGAAATTTCTAATTATGGAAAGTGGTTAACCCTAAAAATGAAGAAAATAGGTTAGGTGACCTATAAATGGGTTAAGTGACCTAGAAATAGGCTAAGTGACATAGAAATGGGTTAAGTGACCTAAAAGATGGAGAGTATAAATAAAAGCCAAGGCTCTCTAATTTTATATCACACTTGAGAATATTGAATATCTATCTAAAGAAGGATATCTGAGCCCAATTTAAAAGGGAAGGTGAAGAAAAGAAGGTCAGAATTCAAGGGAGGCTAAATTCTTTTGATGATGTTTTCTAAGGTATGTTATTTACAGGTCATCTCACCATTTTCACAATAATTTTTTTTCTAGAATGATTCAGACCGTGATATTGACAGGCCATTGAGGAAAAATATCCAAGTATCTGTGGTAAAAAATTCATCTTGTGGGTCGTTGTATTTTGGGAGTTACACTCTGTGGAAAATAGGGTTTGTGGCTAGTCCTGAAACTAGTCTAAAACAAGTGTTTTGGGTAAAAATGTCATAACTTATTCATAACAGATACAAATTCAGTAAGAACAAATGTGTTGGTTAGATTACATTCTTTGGTATTCTCTGTAACATTTTCAGACCCATTCAAAAAATATTTCGTGCGGGGCATGCTCTACAAGGTCGCTCTCTAGAATAAGCCTGAATTCTGCAAGGTATGCCATTTTTTCTATAACTCGTTTTATGAGAGGTTCCAAGTAGTGACACCTGGAGGAATTACATAAAACACATTGAAGAACATTATGCATCTGTTTCAAATATTTATTCATTACAGGTACATAGTTATGATTATTTCAAGTTAGGGTTGTTGACTAATCCAAAACTAGTCATGTGAGACTAAATAAAAGTTTGATGAAAATGCTAGTCTCTTGTTGTTAAATTTAAGGAAGGTTTGCAGGTATGTGATCATATACACCAGGTCTATTACAAAGATTAAAATCATATTTTAATGATGATATAGTTAAGGGTTTGTGGTTGAGGTACACGTTGGTTACATGGTTAAGACAAGTAGTTGATGAGTTGACACATACATGAGGTGTATAGTTGATGATGTTGGTACATATTGATGAGTCATAGTTGATGAGTAATTGACACATGATTGGTACATACTTGGTACATGGTTGGATGCACTTGTTTATGCTACAGGTTGATTACAAGTTGTTTGGTACAGGTTGGTGCATGGTTGATGCACTTGTTTATGGTACAGGTTGATTCATGG
Source organism: Picea engelmannii (assembly GCA_009831015.1). Lineage (NCBI taxonomy): Eukaryota > Viridiplantae > Streptophyta > Pinopsida > Pinales > Pinaceae > Picea > Picea engelmannii. The sequence continues at coordinate 318,746 of ML798179.1, forward strand.
TTGATGCATGGTTCAGGTTTATTGGTACAGGTTTAAAGTGGTATATCTCACAGTGATAGTGTGACAGTGGTTCCATAATTCTACTTCTACTTCAGGGCAGTTGCATGGGGCAAGGACAGGTGGTTGTATCCACCTTCTGGTTGTAGCTAGAGAACATAGGTGGTTGCAACGTGGTGCACATCATTGAGGAGTAATTTAGACCCCAACCATAGAAATGCTAACACACGTACCTTTTCCAGGTAATTTAGCGAGATACAAGAAAGAGTTGAGAACACTTTTAGGATTACTCTAGACATGGTCGCACAATACATGGGCATAGCCATCTTCAGAGCAACGAGGCATAACATGTGGATCCATGCACACAAGGATCCAGGGAAGGAATGAATACAACTGAGATATTGCATCACTAAAGATGAAATAGAAATGGCAATGAGGGATTGGCATGATGACTGGAGGATTCTAGACTCAAGAAGTTCCTAAGGGTACAAAGGTGTACACCATTGCACCCAAAAAGTCAACGAAGTCAAGGAAACCCAGTCGGAACTCGACATAGTAGAAGAAGGGGAGTGCGCTGAAGAAGAATAACCATGCAACAAAAAATGAAACTTCCATAGGACATAAAGAACAAGGATCGGGGGACACTACAATGAAAGAAACCCCCACGATATCTACCCCGTAGGAGATAGGGATCCCTAAGAGGCCAATAATACATAGAGGAGAATCGTGCAAGAAGGAGAAATAACACAAAAAACTACTAGAATACACTATTGCCGAGGATGACACAGACCCCGTAGTAAAAAGGGTGCATGACCGCGCAATGGAATATTTTGAAGAAGCCCAACACCAGAGAGGAAAAATATAAAACGACCTGGCAGGAATAAAGCAGGTCCTCGAGAAGATTAGGTCAGCATAGAGGCTTGAAAATGGAATTGAATCCTTCCCTGAAGAAGCAACAACAGAGGAAACAAGAAGTTGCACTCCAAATGGTAGCAATGGCGGAACAATTCAGCGCAACAACAAGATTGTTTGACATAGCGACGCAACTCTAGAAAATGCTAGATGAGGATGAGAAGGTCCAATTGTGGGACAAAGAGGAGGAGGGGCTATGTTTATCCATGTAAGAGATAAATAATCGAAAAAAAAAGATGATCATCACAGAGTTCCTGAAAGGTAATTAGGAGTTGAAGAAGCTACAAACAAATTTGAACATTGTACAGAGGATGAAACAAGAGAGATACATAGAAGTAGAACAACTCAAGAAGAAAGTAGTGTAGTTGATCATGCAATTGGAGGAGGAAAAGAGGAACATGGTGCAGGCACAAAAAAAGGGCGCAGCATTGATCCAGGAGGAGATCACAACACAGTCAGTAGATGCACTGATAGGAAGAGCCACACAGGTCAAGGAAAGAGAAAGGAAACTTGTAGAGAAGTTTCACAGCCTAGAAAAGGTTTTTCAAGGAATGCACAATTCCTAGGTGGCTTAGGATGAGCCACATGTCAGTGTTGGGGGCCTTTTGGGTGCAGGACTGTATTGAGGAAATACTATTTTTAGAGGATAAAACCCAAAGATGGAAAAAGACAACGGGAAGGAAAAGCAGCACGTGCGAGCAAATCATGCAAGACGTGCATACATAAAAACCTAACCACATTAGGGTTAGGGTTTTGTAGGATATTGTAATGGACGATGAGCTAAAAAACTAGTATAAATAAGTACCTAGGAGGTCTAGGTTGGGGTCTCTAAGTTTTGGTCTGTTCAGTCAAGGAAACTATTGTAAGACTGAATACCATTTTTGTAAGTTGTTGAGTTGTAGGGGAGAAAGGTAGCTAGACCTTAAGGGTTAGATCGCAGGCTGAAGAACCTAGTGCAATATAGTTAGCCTCATAAAGGTCATGGAGTCTGTTATGTGATTATATGAATGGAGTTGTAGTGTGTGCAACGCCATATACTACAAAACCATAATAAATGATCTTGAGAAACTAGATCTTTGTGGACGTAGCCTAGGAGGGGGTGAACCATGGTAACACTGGTGTTATGTGATGTGTTTATTGCATAATTAATTTATGTAAGTAGATATTTGATGAATGAATAATTCTGTGAAATTTTTCATATGTTATATTTGTCAGAATGCATGCATACACTTAATAGATGAATGGGTCTTAAGAGTAATAGAAGGAACCACCAGATCAAGGCTTAAGAAGATGAATTGCAATCCCAGATCCCCGCTCTTTATTATAATGCAAACATCTAAGTATTGTATTCACCCATAGAACTATCTCATGTGATACTACGCAGTACACTCTGTGTGATGTGTTGCCTTCTGATTTACCAGGAGGGCGATAGTTTTGGAGGGCTTTGTTGGAAGCTTGTTTAGATCTAAACTTGGGTTAGCCCAAGAAGTAGTTAAATAAGGAGATCAAACAACACCTAGGGTACTTTGACATACTCCTAAATATAAAGGGGTTTCCTATTAAGGTGACAGTGATAGGTCACCCTCTGTTATTCCAATCTTGCATCCACTTTCCTTGGGCTTTGGGCAAGTACAGATTGTGCGATAACAGTCTACATAATAGTAAATCAATGGCATATATGATATGGGGAATTTGATGGCATCTGAATATATGTACGAATTTCATAGCATGGCCACCATGTATTGATAAGAATTTATTAGTGTGGTCGTAGGGTGTATTCCAGTGGGTCTGAGCTTGAACTACTTAATTGGCTTGTACCAGATGTGTCATATATCTTTGGATATATGCTTGAACTCACCAAGGCATTCGTTTTCTAGCTTCTTGGTCCCCTTATCGAGATGATAACACTTGGCTAAGTCTTTGGGTAGAAATGAGGCTATAGGTTCTCCTAAGAGACATATTTGAATCTGCAAGGAAAATGTGAAATAAATTCAAAGACAAAACTAGAAATTATATACATATACACAAAAATAAATTTCATCTAAGTATCGCATGTGAAATGCCCAAGAAGTCACTTGTGTTGAAGCTATATGGGAGGTTTTCATCATACAATGAGAGTATAATAGTAGGAATTATGGATGTTTAAGCCTTAGTGAAAAGGAAAGAAACAAATCTAGGTTGATTAGATCAGGGTTATCTCAACAAAAGGTGAAAAGGCTTGAAACTAGAGCAGTTCGTACGAACTAATAGGATGGCTATCAGAGGAGTTAATATCAATTATGCTTATAGGTTATTATATCTATCAAAGGAATTAGTGTGAGAAACCCCAGTGTACACCAAAACAATTTGTGCTAAGTCTTTGAAGCACATCATAAAACTTTATGCAACCAGTGGATAAGCATGGAAACTAGGGAAATTAGTATGAAGAGGTTTGGTTTACACTAGACGAGTTCCTTCTAAAACCTTCGAACACACTGGTAAAATTCATGTAAAATTCTTGGGTCAAATTAGAGTGATTAGTGCTAAGTGTGACGGTTGCCATCAAAAAACATTATGTCAAGTACTTGATTGAACTTATAAACTTAAAATCAAATCTTGTGGAGATAACCGACATGGTTCATGTTAAATCCTATGGTAAAACTGGAGGACTTTATGTAAACAACTCTAAGTGGATCGAAGAAATTTGTGTAATAGTCTCCATTTTTCCTTTTCCTTCTTAGAAGTGGCTTATTAGAGCTTGATCGAGTTTTAGATTTTGGATATTAATTTCAATAACTATGAGGTTGTGTATGATTGGGTTACAAGTTCTAAGGGGCTTCAACTATGGGAGAGATACTCGCTAAACCCTAGAAATGGTGTCTTCCCATTGATTCTGGTTTTGTTCAAGAGATTTTGGGTTAGATTTTTTCTAATCTTGGCATCAGTCCCGATAGATAGGAATGTGACAAGGAGAAGATATGGTTTGAGTGGTTTGATCGAAACAAGAATGAATTTTTACAAATATTTCATCTTGAGGGAAATGCATTGAGGGTTTGGCCTTGATCAATTTTGGTATTCAGTAGCAAGTGATGGTTAAGCCAGTCTTGATGGGATAAGGTTTAGCTGGGAATCAAGATGAGGTGGGAGGATATGTTCTAGTTTTTCAGGTATTTAGGGAAAGGGATAGGGTGTCTCGGTGAGATAAGTGAGAGAAATACGACGAAAGGGGGGTGTTTGAGGAGGCAGTTGGAAACCAAATAATAAAGTCTAAAAATAGAAACCCTATCTTTGACATTCCAAAGAGAATGAATGCGTAGGGAATAATTGGTGGTAAATAGAATGAGGATAGGGGTAACTCGACATCGTGATGCTTTCACTCCCTTGATATGCTTACTTTGGTGCCTTCTACCTCACTCATCCTTTGCAAGTGATTTGATAAAAACTATGGCTAGATGATAGGGAAAGTTCCCCTTTTATAATCAAATGGGAAATAAATGCGATCAGAGGCTTAAATGGTCGTATCAGAAACATTTATGGGAAGTCCCCAATGTATACCAGAGGACTTGATATGAAGTGTATCAGTGTTAATCGAAGGGTAAGATAGAAACTCCTCAGGTTTGACTGGAGGAGTTTATACGAACTCCTCCAGTCAAACTAGAGGAGTTGGAATAAAGTTACATGGTAAAAACTTAAGGTTTCAGAACAATTCAAGGGAAGTGATTCGGTGAGTATTGGATCATTTGAAGATATCTCCTCTGATGTACACCAGAGGATTTGATGAGAACTCCTCCAGTGTACAGTAGTGGAGATTATACTAACTCGTCAGAAAAAATCATCTTCAAAATTTTTCTCAAGTGTCCAAAGTCAAAATTGCAAAATCAACCAAACTATGAAAGTTAAGGTGCCTTGCTTAGAGAGGGAGGATAAACCACACTGAATTGTTGAGGAAAAAACTCAAGTCAAGATTTTTTCAAAGAAGAGAACAAAGGGGCTCCATTTTCTTGGGCGAGGACTTTTCAAGCAAAAACTATGAGAAAAGCAGGGTTGTTGGTGCCTGGCACAACATGCGCACACACACACACACACACACACATGTGGCTATATAAAAGATAAAGAGAGAGAGATAGGATATTTAATCTACATAATAAAGTGAATTTGATGGTTTACCCACTACTTGTGTATGCTTTCATGTGTCTCTATGTGTGCTTGTATATGATACTATAATACATGTTGCTATGTGTAAGGATCTACTGGTAACTTCTTGTACTTTCCCTCAGACTACAACAATGATACTAAAACCAAAAAATAAAGATATGACTCAAACATGTGTTATGTTCAAGGGTGATACTAACTTACTACTTCCAAACTTCTATAAATGAATCATAAATATATTCCCCCCTCTTTTTTTATAAATATTTGATTTTTTGTCTTTTTTATATTATGATCCCTACAAAAAAGAATAAAACAATGACATAATATAGTGGAGGAGATGAGTGTCTCAATGCAATTAATTATGTTCTAAGTGTGTGGAACAAACTTATGCAAAATAAAGAAAAAGGAAATGTGCAAGATATTAACACTCATCAATATGTCTCCTCCAGGGTGGAGCAGGTTTGAAATGTAAAAGAATAAGATGCAATGGATAGCAATAATTGATAATGCAATGGAAAGGATAAAAATGAAGAAAATTGTAATAAAGCAATAACAAAAAAAAGTGCAAGCAACTATAATCAAAGAAAAATCAAATCAGAAATTAAAATGAGAGTTCCTTAGGAAAACACCAAGAAATAGAAAAGAGAGAATCATGTGAATTCTACTCAAAGTCATGGTAGGGATAACATGACTCTTGGGCATATGAGAAAACTCATCATTGGCTCCAAAATGGAAAGTGAGGTGCCAAATAGGGAAACCCATGATAGATAGACATTATTGTACAAGTTGTAGTCAACAATATATTTGGACAGTTTAATGCAACAACTCAACATGTTCAAAGGCATAAAAATGTATAATAAGGTTAATAATGCAAAAACCGGGATAAGATACCTAACACTATATGCCAATTGAGAATTATTTACCTAAAATTTGGAAAGGTGTTGGCACCATTAAAAAAATACCAATAAAAATTAATTTGATCTTGTAAAACTCCAACATACCTTCCAAGGGTCAATCTAAACAAAATATCAAGTCGATGCCAAAAATTGGGGACAACACAAGGTTAAAAAATGGTTCTTACATAAAAATATATGGTAAAAAGATTATAATTGTGACAACAATTGTTATGATCCTTAACCTTTAAACTTTAATCACAAACAATATATTCAAAAAAGATAAAAATTCCCCTTTACCTGATTATATCCAAAACCCCGTGAGGTAGGGAAACACCGTACAATGATCCTTTTACAGAATTATTAACTCATGTTCACTTACCTCTTCAAGGGGAAACCTCATAATGAGATAAGCTCAAATAAAATATTCTCCAATACATCCTCCATAAGGAGGAATCCATCCTTATTCATAGCTAGATAGAGAACCCTACTCATAACCACTTGCTAACTACCTAGTGGACCATCTTTAATGAGGTCGCATTACATTTATTCCATGTTAATTAACTAGTGGGTCTTATTTAATTATAAAAAAATAGTGGTCCTAGTCCACCTTACATTGATTTTCCACCTTAGCTACACTATTATTACTCTAATGGGTCCATCACCCCCTCATTACACCCCTAGGGAATATCCCAACACTCCATCCCCCTTCGAAAAGTGTTATATTTAATTCTTGTAGTGAGGATGTACAACCGTAAACTAGGGTATAATTTATGGGTATTGAATCCAATGTTGAAGTAGTCTAAGAAATTATGGCCCCATGTACAAGGTTTGGCCATGACGCTTAAGTAGTCTTGGAAGCTTGTCCATAGACCAATGTCCCATGCCTGGGTGCTCATATTGACTCTTAATTGATGTCTCTTAATCTCAATGAATGGATGGGTATTGTGCTCCAAATGCCCACCACAATCAAGTGGATGTAAATAAATAAAACCCTCCATGTAAAAAAGAGCATCCACATAGCTATAAAATGTTGGTTGTGGATCTAGAAGAATCACTACCACTAGAAGTTATGCAATCTAAAACTTGGCAGTCATAACGCGCTCCTAACTTTCCACAATGATATTATCTTCATATATTAGAGTGGATTCATAAAAGAGAAGCTAGAAGTAGTTGTATTTCCAAAAATAACAGTTGTCCATATACCATTCATCACAAGCCTCCTCTAAATCAAACTATGCATGTATGTCTCTAGTGTACTCATCACAGGCAAAAGAATACATTTTACCAATGATACAAATCTCCTTAGATTCCTTAAATGAAACTGCAACCTCTTTACAAGTTACCTAAAACCTCTCCATAGATGGCATTTCTTGGTTACACATTGTTAATCCTCAATTACACAATGTTATCAATTGGGCACATAGTTCGATCAATTATGTCATGCATCTCCACATTGCCATTCTTTGGTTCTACTAGGGTTTTGAAGTGGAAGTATATCATATAATATACCAAATTGAAGACCCAAATCTTTTATCCAATGGCATTAGTATCTCTACAATCTAGGTGCTCTATCAAAATATATTTGGCTTGTAATACATATAGTCATCATAGAAAAAACCTTAAAATAATAGATTTTAAATCACTAACATCTTCACTTCTTGGAGTATGATTGGAATGATTTTCTTTTGAAATTGGGTATTTTTTAAGAGGAATTTAGATTTGCAATTATTTTCTTCAAATTCTACACATAAAGCTATAGGAATGAATATTAGTGTCACAACCCTATTTTCCCTTGAAAATTTTGCAAAATAAAGAGAAAAAAAACTTCCTTTTTGGACCAAGAAAGAGATCTAACATGAATTGTTATGATCCTTAACCCTTGAACTTGAATCATAAAACAAATATTCAAAAAAGATAGAAAATCCTCTTTACTTGATTATATCCAAAAACCCTTAAGGTAAGGTGACATCGTACAATGATCCTTTTATGGAATGATCAACTCATGTTTACTTGCCTCTTAAATGGGGAAACCTCCTAATGAGCTAAGATCCAATACAATATACTCCAATACATGCTCCATAAAGAGGATTCCATCCTTATTTATAGATATCTAGAGAACCTTACTCATAATCACTTTCTAATTACCCAATCAACCTTCTTTAATGAGGCTACAATACATTTATTCCATGTTAACTAACTAGTGGACCTTATTTAATAATAACAATTAGAGTGGAAATAGTCCACTTTACATTAAATGATCTCCATAAATAAATCATTGTTACTTTAATGGGCCCTTAAGCTACTCATTACACTCCTAGGAAGGATCCTAATACTACCTTGGTAGATGAAATATAAACCCTTAGCTTCATAATAAGAAAATAGATCCACACAATAATGGACACAACAATGTACAGGAAACCCTTAAAGTAGGGAACTTACTCCTTATGTAAGGAATCACTCCACAAACCATGCTTACTACAATACAATGCCTAACATATCCAATACAGTGGTACTCATGTGTATATATACTTTCTCATAAGTATTCTTTGGGGTCTATGCCAACTACCCCTCATTATTATATTATTTTCTCTAACTACCTAGTGGGCCTATTTATGTAGTAAACCTTGGTATATGAAACATAAACCCTTAGCTTCAAAATAAGAAAATAGATTTACAAAAGAATATATACAATATTGTGGA
>ML798180.1:28557-52096 GCA_009831015.1 Picea engelmannii
GGGGGAGAGAGAGAGGGATGAGGGGGGGAGAGAGAGTGTGTGAGAGTTTAAGAGGTGGAGAGAAAAAGAAAAATAGGATGGGTAGAGACAAAGAGGGAGGAGGGGGGAGAGAGAGAAAGACAAAGTGTGAGAGGGACAAGAGGGAGAAAGAGAGGGGGGGTAGAGAGAGGGATAGTGAGAGGAAGGGAATAAGAGAGGGAGACATAGAAGGGGGTAGAGAGATAATGAGAGGAAGGGGGGGATATAGAGGGAGACAGAGAGGGGGAATAGAGAGAGGAAGAGGGGCATAGAGAGTGAGACTGAGACTAAGAATGGGGATAGAGAGAAAGGGTGGAAGAGAGAGGGGAGTGAGGAACAAATGGGTAGAGCGAGAGAAAGAGAGAGGGGGAGATATGGAGAGTGGAAGAGGGGGTGGATAGAGAGGGAGTGGGTATGAGAGTCTGAGGCATGTCAAGGTAAGGTCTAGATCTAGGTCTTCCAATGCCTTTTGATGTCTAAATATTTCCATGTCTAGGTCTTACCATGTATAGGAGTGTGAGGGAAAAAGAGGGAGACAGAAATGGGGGTAGAGAGGGAGAGTCAAAGTGAGATAGAGAGGGTGGGTGTAGATGTAGGAGAGGGAGGACAAAGATAGAGAAGGAAGGAAATTATTCTTAGGAGCTCACATGTGTTCCTAGAGTGTGTGTGCACTTGTTTGAATTCAAATCTTTTGGGTGGGATTGACAAGGTGTATGATGACTTGGTTGGCTCAGATTTAGGTTCAGGATGAAAAATCTAGTGTTTCGGTCTGCAAATTAATAAAAACATATATATATATATATATATATATATATATATATCAAAATTATTATTGTTTACTATTTTTAATCTATTTTTGTCTTCACATATATCAAAATCCTAGAATACATACCTCTCTTATTTTTGTTATAACTTTTTCTCAACTTAACCATTTATCAAATGAGTTATATGCAGCACTAGTTATCCAGATCATTTTCGGCATGAAATGAGAGCGGAGATATAATAAATAAATATACAGAGATATCTCGGATATCCAATAATATAACAGAGATGTATCATAGATCCAACCATAAACACGGAGATACAATAATACACAATTTCTATTAATGAGCGAAAATGTACAAAGACTGTAAAAATACTGAGTGAAAGACTCGCTCGAATGGTGGCAACTTATCTATGAGAAGAGATGTGACAACTACTCACATTTACAAGAAGATGATTGTTAAAATGAGTCTCAAAAGACCTTTTTATCATAAAGATAATCCAAAACTCTAACCCTGGAAGATGAAAAGCCAATAGTTTTGTGGACCCCATTTTGGGTAGCTTGGTGTATCAACTTCCTGGGGGCATAACTTTGGCATACAATCTTTGTTTGGGGCACATGATAGCTCATTTGAAATGTATATCCGAGGACTACAAATTTTCCCATTAGAAACCCACTTTTTCTACAATATAACTATGGTGAGCCCTAAAAACGTTGTCTAGGGCTTCAAAACAACCTCGGAAGTTTGGGACCCGAAAACTAGAGAAACAACTACCAAGTTGGACAAATTTTTTCTGAGCCAGTGGAATAGGTGGGTGGACACTGATATTCACCTAGATAAATCCTACCTACTTAGGAAGCAATGGTATCCATTGCGTTGAGTTCCCAGGGGGGAGGGGGAATCATTTTCCAAACCTGAACCTTGGTGAGTTGTTTGCCTTGCTGGAGAAGTTGTGTTGCTTAATTTTTTGAAGGTTGTCACAAACCTATTGCTGGCAGAGTTGATTCTGTTCAACCAGTTGAGCTCCATGAGATGACTGTGTGTAGAATGAATCTTTGTGATTTTCTACAACTTTGTCGACCTACTTTCGTTGTATAGAAAGTGCTTGGGCTGAGGTTGTAGTGGTTGCAATGTCCTTCTATTCCCCTTTTGAAAAGATTGTGAAGAAGATGAATTTTGTAGTATGAGATAATACCTTGCGGCATTGTTTAAGTGAGACAATAATTGGAGCTACCTCTGGTATTTTGTAGAGATGACCCCCCATAGTAATAATGAAACTATGGGGTCGAGACTCATAAGGAGCATGGTGCTTCCACATATTTGGTTGGCCCAAGAGAACATCACAGACATCTAGTGGGGCAACATCACATAATACATCATCCTTGAAGGGTTGGATGTCATATGACAATCGACATTGTTGGCTGACACAGAGATCCCGTCCCTGACGAAGCCACCCGATGTTGTATGGATATGGGTGTGTTTTTGTCGACAATCCAAACTATTTGATGACCTCTGCTGAGATGAGGTTCTTATGGCTTCCTCTATCAACAAAAAAATGTAGTAGGGTCCCTTTCACCCACATCTATGAATGAAAAAGGTGCTCCCCCTCTTCAGGATCTATTGATTCTTTTGGTTGAATTGTTGTGGTCGCGACAATAGTAGTGGGGTCTACATTGATGATCTATCTTCTACCAGTATTTTCTGAATTAGATTTTGAATCATGGTTCATCTCCTTGTCTTTGATCTCGGCCACCAAGGACTTTTTTGAGTGACATTCATCGATGTTGTGTCAAGGGATTTTGTGGAAATCATACCGTTTTCCAGTGTCCTTCTTCATCTTTCCATTACCCTTCTTTTCATGTGGCTTGGACTGGTTTTCTAAAGGCTGGTTGTTAGGTTCGTATTTACCATACTTTGGTTGTTGCGGATTTGCAGACCTGAACTCCCGCTTGTTCTAGTGCTTAAATTTCTACTTTATTTTAACAACATATCGATAAGCAACACCCAGTGATGAGATGTCCAGAAAATCAATTTTAATTTGGATGTATCTGTGTGGAGCCCCACGGTATTTTAGAACAAAATGTTGTTCGGAGTCTTTGATACCCATCTTGGTGTGCAAGGTATGGAAGGTATTGGTGAAATCTGACACTGCTTGGCCCCTCTCTTGCCACAGTGTGTTCCATCTCATGTATTGATCGTCATAGTTGCCAAGAGGGTAATATTGTTCCTTGAATACGTCCACAAAAAAATCCCAAGTGGGCTCGGCCCCATATATTCGAGACTCCTATGTGGAACATTTCTCCCAGTAAGTTTCCCACCAATGTTTGACATGGGGGAGAGCCTTAAGGAGTGCAAATGTAATCTTTTCCCTGTCGGAGAAATTATGAACAGAGAAATAACCTTCTAGCATATTTAACCATTTTTCTAGGGCATATGGATCTATATGTCCTTCAAATACGAGAATATCAAAATTAAATTGTACCTTGAAAAGTGAGGTGCCTCCAAAGTGGTTGTTTTATGAAGATGTGCATGTTTTTATTGGTAGGCGTTGAAGGATGTGGGAAAAAATATCCATCATTTCGTCCCTCTTTTGTGTGAGAGCTTGCTCAAGAAACAGATTAATAGAATCTTTGCTCTATCATTTTTATTTTCTTCCGCCATGGAGGGTTTCTTTGGCGTGAGATAGTGATTTTCCTCAAGAGAGACAAGCTCGAGACCCAACTTTCTATACTCGGACCTCGTCAGGGACATGCATTGAAAAATAATCAAGAGCAGCATGCTCTGACACCACTGATCCACGTTATTTTTGGCATGAAATGAGAGCGAAGATATGATAAAGAAATGTATAGATATATCTGGTATATCCAATAATATAACAAAGATGTATCAAATATGCAACCATAAACACAGAGATACAAAAATACACAATTTCTATTAATGAGCGAAAAAGTACAAAGACTATTAAAATACAGAGTGAAAGACTCACTAGAATGGTGGAAACTTATCTCTAAGAAGAGATGTGACGGATACTCAAATTCACAAGAATATGATCATTAAAATGAGGCTCAAAAGGCCTTTTTATCATAAAGAGAATCCAAAACCCTAACCCCAGAAGATGAAAATCCAACAGTTTTGTGGACCCCGTTTTGGGTAGTTTCGTGTATCACCTTCCCGGGGGCGTAACTTTGGCATATGATCTATGTTTGGGGCGCACGATAGCTCATTGGAAATTTCTATCCGAGGAATACACATGTTTCCATCATACTCTGAATATGTCTATATTTTGATTCTAGTGACCCTAAAAACATTATTTAGGGCCTCAAAACAACCCCAGAAGTTTGGGACCCGAAAACTAGAGAAAACACTGCCAAGGTGGACAACTTTATTCTGAGCCAGTGGAATAGGTGGGTGGCCATCGATATCCACCTGGATAAAATAGAGGAGACGAATACCTATGATCTAAAAGAAAAAATATATATTGATCGTGTTAAGACCCTTTTATCCTGCACAAACAAAAGACGTTGTGATTTCAGGCATATGTTGACTTTGATAATTTTAAAAAAATATAAAATTAATATTAATACTTTATGAAAAATACATCGTACAAGAAAAACAAGTTCTCTACAAGTATACAAGTTTTTGGAATGAAATTCCATCGTTAAGACACTCAACACCTGCACGAATGAAAACATATACCTTATGTTTTGTTGGAAAAATAAGATAGCATTGTTAGAAAAAATCAAATTAGACCTAGTTATTCACAATGTCTATGAATTAAAGTTGTATATTCTAAAATCTAATTCATATTCCTATGTTTCATATTCTTACACCATATTAAAATTCATTGTAAAAGTACCTTGAATAATCCCTATAAGTTAATACATTATTGGTTTTCTAGGTTTGCATTGCCACTAACGAGTCATGAGAGACCATCATTAGCTTGCACTCCCCCATAGAATAATTGATTGTTTTCAACTCCCACATGTGTGTTTGGCCAAGGCCCATGTAAACACGCTACCAAAAATTTCCCGAGCCACTATTTTTCAAAATCGAACCCTTAGTGCAAAAATGTGTGTGGAAGTAATTTTGGAGAATGGACTCCTTTCGGCACTATAGATTGTTGGAAGATTGGTTTTTTTCATTGATGTCAACCCTATTCATTGGCTTTGGACCACAAGATTGATGAATGTATTTGGACATGAAGGATAATGCACATGCAGATACAACACCCATGGATGGATAGTATACATAATGTTGTTTCTGATGGTATGTGGCACGTCACGTGGATCCTCATGGTTGAGGACAAATGAATTTTTGAAGATGACAAAGTGAATTGAAGAAGGAAGTACATGTAGGCCCTGAAGATAATTAAAGAAAAGAATTACAAAATAAGAAAGTGTCAGGTCATCCCTAATGTTAAAAGGAAGTGACATAAATGGTATAAATAAATGTCATTATACATTCATTTGAGACACAAGTCTAATTTCAGAGGAAATCAAAAGTAAACAAGGCTGGATTTCAAGGGAGGATGAAGTCTTTTGGTGATGTGTTCTAAGGTATGTTATTTACAGGTCATGTTACCATTTTCACTATAACTTTTTTTCTAGAACGATTCAGATGGTTAAATTGCTATGGTATTGAGAAGACATATCAAGGGACCTGTGGTAAAAGTTTCAACTCTTTATTCTCTATAATTATGGAGATACACTCTGTGGAAGATAGGGTTTTTGACCAGTACTGAAGCTAGTCAATAAACAGGTGTTCCGGGTAAAAAAAAGTCATAACTTCTTCATAGAGAATCCAAATGAAGTGGGACCACTTTCATTGGAAATATTACAGACTGTAGTTTCTTTTGTGAGAGTTTTTGAATCTGATGTTAAATATTGAGCGTGGGGAATTATGTACAAGTTTGCTCTCCTGAATAAACCAGAATTGAACAAGGTCTACCATTCTCTCTATAACTTCTTTTTGGGAGGATTCAAGGAGTGAAACTTGGAGAAATTTCAGAGAATACATTGAGTAATATTATATGTAGGATCATAGTATTCCAAGAATTGAAGAATTACAGAAATTGAAGAAGTCTCAGGAAGCATTATCAATTCTATGTGATGGTTGGTTGATGGTGATGATTTAATGTAAAGTTGTATTATCTCTCATATATTCTTGGGTGGAAGGAAGGGGCAAGGATGGAGAGTTCAACCCTCTCTTGATATTGGAGGATTGTATCTTCCTCTTGGAGTTTTATCCCTCCCTTTACAATTGGAAGCTATAGCTACCTTTGGAAGTCATTACTTCCCTTAAACAATAACTATTGATTATTTCTCATATATTGTGCATGGTGTATTGTGGTGTATTGGTGTAACTCTTATACTATTGTTCATTGCTCATTGGATATAATTGAATGGTTTAAGTATAAGTTGAATTTTTTTTTAAATTGTACTTGATATCGATTCACACCCTCTCAGTATCAAAAATTGGTATCAGAGCAGGTTACCTTCATTACGGTTTAACCACTGGAAGGAAGATCCTATGCAGAAATGATTCAATAAGAAGATGAGAATCTTAAAAAATTGAAGCATGTTGAGATTGAAAATATCAAGCTCAAAGACATGCGTATAAAACTAAGAAGTGAATTGGGTAGTTGTGAAAAGACAGTTGTAAGCTTGAAGAAACAATTAGAATACTTTGAGAAACTAAGAGAAGAAACCATTTCCTTGAAAACTCTACTCGAAGAAGCAAGAAGAATAGGAGAAGTAAACAATGTCCAAATGATGAAGAAAGAAGAATATTGTGAGAAACTTGAACAAGAAGTTGTCTCATTGAGGAAGATCTTAAGAAACTCTCAAGTGCCAAAAGACTTAACACATCTTGGATGCATGGGTGAAACTTCATACAAAGAAGANAATAACTATTGATTATTTCTCATATATTGTGCATGGTGTATTGTGGTGTATTGGTGTAACTCTTATACTATTGTTCATTGCTCATTGGATATAATTGAATGGTTTAAGTATAAGTTGAATTTTTTTTTAAATTGTACTTGATATCGATTCACACCCTCTCAGTATCAAAAATTGGTATCAGAGCAGGTTACCTTCATTACGGTTTAACCACTGGAAGGAAGATCCTATGCAGAAATGATTCAATAAGAAGATGAGAATCTTAAAAAATTGAAGCATGTTGAGATTGAAAATATCAAGCTCAAAGACATGCGTATAAAACTAAGAAGTGAATTGGGTAGTTGTGAAAAGACAGTTGTAAGCTTGAAGAAACAATTAGAATACTTTGAGAAACTAAGAGAAGAAACCATTTCCTTGAAAACTCTACTCGAAGAAGCAAGAAGAATAGGAGAAGTAAACAATGTCCAAATGATGAAGAAAGAAGAATATTGTGAGAAACTTGAACAAGAAGTTGTCTCATTGAGGAAGATCTTAAGAAACTCTCAAGTGCCAAAAGACTTAACACATCTTGGATGCATGGGTGAAACTTCATACAAAGAAGATGAAAATACGAACAAGAAGGTTGAAGAAAGAGCTATACAGACAATTGATGAGAAGTGGACCAGGATACCAGAAAGAATGAATGATTACAAAAGAGATGAATATCCAAGAAGACCTCCTACCTTCAGGAATCAAAGAAACTTCAATCAATATGAAGGAAACTACAGAAGAGTATATCATGAACCCAGATGGACTACATCACAAAGAAGGTCACTTACTCTCAGGTATCAAAATTTATTTCTTGGTCATTGTTATACTTGCAAAAATTTTGGACATAAGGAAATTAATTGCAGAATCAATGAAAGGAACAACTGTGCAATAAACACGAATGGTGTAAATATAAGATATGGAAATAATCGTGGATTTGTCAACAGAAGTTATAATTCATTTTCCCCATTGATGGACAAAAATATTGTATGCTACAAATGTAATTATCTTGGTCACAAAGCACGAGATTGTAGATATATAAATGAAGATGTCCCTATGCCAACCATAGTATGAAGAAGAAAAGAGATTCCAAACAATGAAGATTGTCGAATAGCATTGTCCTCTGAATAATGTAAAGAAGAATATGAATGGTACATAGACAGTGGATGTTCTTCACACATGACCGGGGATCAAGACAAATTCATCAGCTTGAAGAGAAAGGGTGGCAATGTTGCATTTGGAGATGAATCATCTACCAAAATACTTGGATAAGGTGTAGTAGAGCTTGGAAGAAAAAATGTAAAAGCAAATAATGTCCTATTGGTTGAAGACTTGAATCATAATCTACTCAATTTTAGTAAAATGTGTGATCAAGGATACACTCTTACGTTTGACTCCCAAAAATGTAAAATCAGAGGAAATAACTCAGGAAGACTGGTTGCAACTGCAACAAGAAGACCGAACAACATATACATCCTAGACATGAATAAGAAAGAGAAGACAGAAGCCACACAAAATGATTCCAAGGAAGAAAAAGTCCCAAAGACCAAAAATAAGGATGAAGTATTATTGAGTGCCACATGTTCAAGGGGAGCAGCCCCAAAGAAGAGAGTTACCTTTTGCCATTAAACTCAGGGGGAGAAGCCCTGTCCTTTTCCATTTATGTCAAAGGGAGAGAGAAATTTTGATCATGATGATAGGGGGAGCATGAGTGTTTCCATCAATGACAAAGGGGGAGATTGTTGGAAGATTGGTTGTTTTCATTGATGTCAACACTAGTCATTGGTTTTGGACCGCAAGATTGATGAAGGTATTTAGACATGAAGGACAATGAACATGCAGATACAACACCCATGGATGGATAATATACATCATTTTGTTTCCGTTGGTATGTGGCACGTCACGTGGATACTCATGGTTGAGGAGAAATGAATTTTCGAAGATGACAAAGTGAATTGAAGAAGGAAGTACATGTAGGCCCTGAAGATAATTAAAGAAAAGAATTACAAAATAAGAAAGTGTCAGGTCGGCCCTAATGTTAAAAGGAAGTGATATAAATGGTATAAATAAATGTCATTATACATTCATTTGAGACACAAGTCGAGATTTAGAGGAAATCATAAGTAAAGAAGGTCAGATTTCAAGGGAGGATGAAGTCTTTTGGTAATGTGTTCTAAGGTATGTTATTTACAGGTCATGTTACCATTTTCGCTATAAATTTTTTTCTAGAATGATTCAGATGGTGAAATTGCTATGGTATTGAGAAGACATATCAAAGTACCTGTGGTAAAAGTTTCAGCTCTTGATTCACTATAATTATGGAGATACACTCTGTGGAAGATAGGGTTTTTGTCCAGTCCTGAAGCTAGTCAATAAACATGTGTTCCAAGTAAAACAGTCATAACTTCTTCATAGAGAATCCAAATAAAGTGGGACCAATTTCATTGGAAATATTAAAGACTTTAGTTTCTTTTGTGAGAGTTTCAGAATCTGATGTTAAATATTGAGCGTGAGGCATTATGTACAAGTTGTCTCTCCTGAATAAACCATAATTGAACAAGGTCTACCATTCTCTCTATAACTTCTTTTTGGGGACGATTCAAGGAGTGAAACTTGGAGAACTTTCAGAGAATAAATTGAGTAATATTATCTATAGGATTATATTATTCCAATAATTGAAGAATTGCATAAATTGAAGAAGTCTCAAGAAGCATTATTAGGTTCTATGTGATGGTTGGTTGATGGTGATGATTTAATGTAAAGTTGTATTATCTCTTTTATATTCTTGGGTGGAAGGAAGGGGAAAGGATGGAGATTTAAACCCTCTCTGGATATTGGAGGATTGTATCTTCCTCTTGGAGGTTTATCCCTCCCTTTACATTTGGAAGTTGTAGCTACCTTTGGAAGTCATTACTTCCCTTGAACAATAACTATTGATTATTTCTCATATATTGTACATGGTGTATTGTGGTGTATTGGTGTAACTCTTATACTATTGTTCATTGCTCATTGCATATAATTGAATGGTTTATGTATAAGTTGAAAAAGGTTTTAAATTGTACTTGATACTGATTCACCCCCTTCTCAGTATCAACATAGGTAAACATGGATGGTTAGAGCTATCTACAAGAATTATAAATAATTAAAATTGCTAAGATTTATAGTGTAAATTTGAGTATCAACAACTAATGGATCTATCCCTTGGGGCTAATTGGTTTTAGGGTGTTAGATGTAAGGGGCGTGGATTTAGACGCAAGTTAAGTGTCCTATCAATGTATAAACCAACATCTAGTATGACCATGAGGAATATATAAGGTAATGGAATTCGATGAGCAATAGGCCAGGTACAAGTATAGATCTTTACACTTTGTTGAGTTCTTGAAACTCTGAATGTGGTTCAACAATGAAACAAGGAGGAAAATAGTCTCAGGTTAGGCACAAATATCTACAAGGATGATGTGTTGGGGTACAATCTACTTCCATATGATAAGGTATTCATCCAGGTGGAAATCGGTGGCCACCCACTTGTTCCAATTGGCTCAAAACGATCTTCTAGCAACTTACTATTTTTAACAGTTTTTCAGTTCCTAAACTTTCGGGGCCATTTTGAGGGCCTAAATGAAGTTTTTTCGAGATAGAGCACCTCATTGATAGTCGTTGGCTTTGATTGGGCCCCCAAAATGAATCACATTGACGATACATTTCCAACGAGCTATCGTGTGCCCCAAACAGAGATCATATGCCAAAGTTACGCCCCTGGGAAGTTAATACACCAAACTACCCAAAATGGGGTCCACAAAATGATTGGTTTTCATATTCCAGGGTTAGGGTTTTGGATTTTATTTATGTTTAAAAGGCGTTTGCAGCCTCATTGTAACGATCATATTATTTTGAATGCGATTATCTGTCACATCTCTTCTCAGAGATAAGTTGCCACCATTCTAGCGAGTCTTTCACTCTGTATTTCTACAATTTTGTACATTTCGCTCATTAATAGAAATTGTGTATTAATGTATCTTTGTGTTTATGGTTGCATATCTGATATACTTTTGTTATATTATTGGATATCTGATATATATATGTACATTTCTTTATTATATATCCGCTCTCATTTTGTGCTGAAAATAATCTCGATCAATGGTATCAGAGCAAGCTGCTCTTGATCATTTTTTTCAGTGCATGTCCCTAACGAGGTTCGAGTATAGAAAGTTGGGTCTCAATATTGTTTTTCTTGAGGACAATCACTCTCGCATGCCCAAGAAACCATCCATGGTGAAATAAAAGAAAAACAACAAAATAGACGATTATATTAATCTCTTGTTTGAGCAAGCTCTCACACGACAGAGGGATGAAATGATGGATAATTTTTCCCACATCCTTCAACGCCTATCAATAACAACCGGTGTATATTCATCAAGAATCCACTTTGGAGGCACCTCACTTTTCAAGGTACAAGTTAATTTTGATAATCTCATATTCAAAGGATAGATAGATGCAAATGCCCTAGAAAAATGGTTAAATCTGCTAGAAGGTTATTTCTCTGTTCAAAATTTCTCTAAAAGGGAAAATATCACCTTCACACTCATTAAGGCTCTCCCCCATGTCAAAAATTGATGGGAAACTTACTGGGAGAAAATTTCCACAAAGAATTATGGAATATATGTGGTCGAGTCCACTTGGGATTTTTTTGTGGATGTGGTCAAGGAACAATATTACCCTGTTGGTAATTATGATGACAAGTACATGAGATGGACCATGTTGCATCAAGAGAGGGGCCAAGCAGTGTTGAATTCCACCAACACCTTACATAACTTGTGCACCAAGATGGGTATCAAATATTCTGAGCAACATATGGTTCTAAAATACCATGAGGTTCTACACAGGTACATCCAAACTGAAATGGAGTTTCTGGACATCTCGTCGCTTGGAGCTACCTATTGATATGTTGTCAAAATCATGTAGAAATTTAGGCACCAGAACAAACATGAGTTCGAGTCTGCAAATCTGCAACAACCAAAGTATGATAAAGACGACCCTAACAAACAGCCTCCCGAAAACAAGTCTAAGCCAAGGGAAAATAAGGGTCACAGGATGCCGAAGAAGGACACTGGAAAGTGGTGTCATTTCCAAAAAAACCATGGCACAACATTGATGAATTTCTCTCAAAACAATCATTGGTGGTCGAGATCAAAGAAAAGGAGCCGAACCCCGATTCAAAATATGATTCAAAAAATAATCAAATAAGATAGATCACCGACGCATACCCCACTACTACTGTCGCGACCACAACAATTCAACAAGAAGAACCAACAAATACTAAAGAGAGGGAACACCTCTTTCATTCACAAATGTGGGTGAAGGGGACCCCATTTCATTTCATTGTTGATAGCGGAAGCCACAAGAAACTCATCTTAGCAGAGGTCGTCAAATAGTTGGTATTGTCGAAAACACCATACCCGCAACCATACAACATCGGGTGGCTTCGCCAGGGATGAGATCTACGCGTCAACCAGCAATGTAGATTGTCATACAACACCTAGCCCTTCGAGGATGAGGTATTATGTGATTTTTCCCCTTTGGATGTCTATGATTTTCTTTTGGGTCAGCCATATATGTGGAAGTGTCATGTTATTTATGAGTCTCGACCCCATAGTGTCATTCTTACTTTGGGGGGCCATCTCTACAGGATACCAGAGGTAGTTCCAACTATTGTCCCACCTAAACAGTTCCGCAAGGTAGTCTTTCATACTACAAAATTCAGCTTCTTCACAATTTGTTCAAAAGGTGAACAAAAGGACACTACAACCACTACAGCCTCAGTCAAAGCACCTTTTATCCAACATAAGAAAATCAACAAGATTGCAACAAAGCACAAAGATTCTGTCTTCACACGGTAATATCAGGTAGCTAGAATGGTTAAAAAGGTCGAACCCTTCCAGCCACAGGTTTGTGACAACCTCCAACAAGCTAAGCAGTGCAACTTCTCCAACAAGGAAAGCAGCTCATCAAGATGCAGATTCAACAAATGCTTTTCCCTCTCCCTAGGGAACTCAATGCAATGGAGACCATTGCTTCCTAAGGAAGGAGGATTGATCTAGGTGGAAATTGGTGGCCACCCACCTATTCCAACTAGCTCAAAACAATCTTCTGGCAACTTACTATTTTTAGTCGTTTTTCGGTTCCTAAACTTTTGGGGCCATTTTGAGGGCCTAAATGATTTTTTTTCAGGATCAAGCACCTCAATGATAACCAAAATCTTTGATTGAGCCCCCAAAATGAATCTCATCAATGATACCTTTCCAACGAGCTATCGTGGGCCCCAAACGGAGATCGTATGCCAAAGTTACGCCCCGAGAATTTGATACACCAAACTACCCAAAACGAGGTCCACAAAATTTTTCGTTTTTCATCTTCCGGGATTAGGGTTTTGGATTTTCTTTATGTTAAAAATGTATTTGGAGCCTCATTTTAATGATCATCTTCTTGCGAATGAGAGTAGATATCACATATCTTCTCAAAGATAATCTTCCACCATTCTAGTGAGTCTTTCACTCTGTATTTCTACAGTTTTGTACATTTCACTCATTAATAGAAATTGTGTATCACTGTATCTCTATGTTTATGGTTGCATATATGATATGTTTATGTTATATTATTGAATATCTGAGATATCTCTGTACATTTCTTTATTATATATCCTCTCTCATTTCATACTGAAAATAATCTGGCTCAATGGTATCAGAGCAGGCTGCTCTTGATCATTTTTTTCAATGCATGTCCCCGACAAGGCTCGAGTATTGCAAGTTGGGTCTCAAGCTTGTCTCTATTGAGGAAAATCACTCTCACATGCCCAAGAAACCCTCCATGGTGGAAGAAAAGAAAAATTACAGAGCAGACGCTAATATTAATTTGTTGCTTGAACAAGCTCTCACACGACAGAGGGACGAAATGATGGAGAATTTTTCCCACATCTTTCAATTCCTTCTGATAACAACCAGAGTGTCTTCATCAAGAAGAAAATTTGGAGGAACCTCGCCTTTCAAGGTACAAGTTAATTTTTCTATTCCTGTATTCGAAGAATAGATAGATGTGGATGCCCTAAGAAATGGTTAAATCTGCTAGAAGGTTATTACTCCATTCACAATTTCTCTAACAGGGAAAAGATCACCTTTGCACTCCTTAAGGCTTTCCCCCATGTCAAACATCGGTGGGAAAATTACTAGAAGCAAAGTTCCACAGAGGAGTCTGGAATATATGTGGTTGATCCCACTTGGGATTTTTTTGTGGATGCAGTAAAGGAACAATATTACCCTGTTGATAACTATGACAACCAGTGCATGAGATGGACCACGTTGCATCAAGAAAGGGGCCAAGCAATTTTAGAGTTCACCAACACCTTCCATACCTTGTGAACCAAGCTGGGTATCAAAAATTATAAGCGACATATGGTTCTAAAATACTGTGGGGCTCTACATAGGTACATCCAAACTGAAATGGAGTTTTTGGACATCTCATCGTTGGGAGTTGCCTATCGATATGTTGTCAAAATCGAGAAAAAATTTAGGCACCAAAACAAACGAGAGTTCGGGTCTACAAATACGTAACAACCAAAGTATGATAAATATGGCCCTAACAAGAAACCTGTCGAAAACCAGTCCAAGCCACAAGAAAAGAAGGGTCACGTGAATACGAAGAAGGACACTGAAAAGTGGTGTGATTTCCACAAAATCCCCTGGCACAACACTGATGAATGTTGCTCAAAAAAATCATTGGTGGCCGAGATCAAAGAAAAGGAGTCGAACCCCGATTCAGAATCTGATTCAGAAAATAATGGGAGAAGACAAATCAACGACATAGACACCATTGAATTGTCGTGATCACAATAATTCAATCAGAAGAACCAGAGGACCTTGAAGAGGGGGAGTGCATATTTCATTCACATATGTGGGTGAAGGGGACGTTGTTGCATTTCTTTGTTGATATCAGAAGCATAAAGAACCTCATATCAGCAGAGGTCGTCAAACAATTGGAATTGTCGACAAAACCACACCTACATCCATACAACATCAGGTGTCTTTTCCAGGGATGGGATCTTCGTGTCATCCAACAATGTAAATTGTCATATGATATCCAACCCTTCAAGGATAAGGTATTATGAGGTGTTTCCCCATTGGATGTCTATCATGTTCTTTTGGGCAAGCCATACATGTGTAGGTGTCATGTTATTTATGAGTCTCGACCCCATAGTGTCATTGTTACTTTGGGGGGTCATCTCTACAGGATACCAGATGTAGTTCCAACCACTGTCCCACCTAAATAGTGCCGCAAGGTAGTATCTCATACTACTAATTTCATCTTCTTCACAATCTGATCAAAAGGTGAACATAATGACAATACAACCACTGCAGCCTCAGTCCAAGCACCTTCTATCCAACAGAAGCAGGTCGACAATATTGTAGCAAAGTGAAAAGATTCATTCTTCACACAATCATCTCATGTATCCAGACTGGTCAAAAATGTCCAACCCTTCCAGCCACAAGTTTGTGACAACCTCCAACAAGCTAAGCAGCGCAACTTCTCCAACAAGGCAAGCAACTCATCAAGATACAGATTCAACAAACGTTTTTCCCTCTCCCCCGGGAACTCAACGCAATGAAGACCATTTCTTCCTAAGGAAGGAGGATTGATCCAGGTGGAAATCATTGGCCACCCACCTGTTCCACTGGCTCAATACAATCTTCTAGCAACTTACTATTTTTAGCAGTTTTTCGGTTCCTAAACTTTCGGGGCCATTTTGAGGTCCTAACTGAATTTTTTCAGGATCGATCACCTCAAATATATCTAAAGTCTCTTATTGATCCCCCAAAATGAATTTCCTCGATGATACATTTCCAATGAGCTATCATGCACCCCAAACGGAGATCGTATGCCAAAGTTATGCCCCTGGGAAATTGATACAACAAACTACCCAAAACGGGGTCCACAAAACTATTGGCTTTTCATATTCTGGGGTTAGGATTTTGGATTTTATTTATGTTAAAAAGGCCTTTAGAGCCTCGTTGTAACGATCATCTTCTGGCAAATGTGAGTAGTCGTCACATCTCTTCTTAGAGATAAGCTGTCACAATTCTAGCGAGTCTTTCACTCAATATTTCTATATTTTTCTACATTTCGCTCATTAAAAGAAATTGTGTATTACTATATCTCTATGCTTATGGTTGCATCTCTGGTATATTTGTGTTATATTATTGGATATCTGAGATATCTCTGTACATTTCTTTATTATATATCCGCTTTCATTTTGTGCAGAAAATAATCTAGATTAGTGGTATCAAAGTAGGCTACTCTTGATCTTTTTTGCTAGTGCATGTCCCCGATGAGGTCCGAGTATATAAATTTGGGTCTCAAGCTTGTCTCTTTTGATGAAAATCACTCTTGCATGCCCAAGAAACCCTCCATGGCGGAAGAAAAGAAAAATGACAAAGCATACAATTCTATTAATTTGTTGCTTGAGCAAGCTCTCACGCGACATAGGGATGAAATGATGGAGAATTTCACCCACGTCCTTCAATGCATGTCGATAACATTTGGCGCATATTCATCAAGCGACCACTTTGGAGGCACCTAACATTTCAAGGTACAAGTTAATTTTGATATTCCTGTATTCAAAGGAAAGATATATGTGGATGCCCAGAAAAATGGTTAAATCTGCTAGAAGGTTATTTCTATGTTCACAATTTCTCTTACAAGGAAAATATCACCTCTGCACTCCTTAAGGATCTCCCCCATGTCAAACATTGGTGGGAAACTTACTGGGAGAAAATTTCCACAGAGGAGTCTGGGTAATATGTGGTCGATCCCACTTGAGATTTTTTTGTGGATGTGATCAAGGAACAATATTATCCTATTGGTAACTATGACGACCAGTACATGAGATGGACCACGCTATGTCAAGAGAGGGGCCAAGCAGTGTCGGAGTTCACCAACACCTTTCATAACTTGCGCACCAAGCTCGGTAACAAATATTTTGAGTGGAATATGGTTCTGAAATACCGTGGCGCTATACACATGTACATCCAAACTAAAATGGATTTTATGGACATCTCATCGCTAGGAGCTGCCTATCGATATGCTATAAAAATTGAGTAGAAATTTAGGCACTAGAAAAAATGCGAGTTTGGGTCTGCAAATTTGCAACAACCAAAGTATGATAAAGATGGCCCTAACAAACAGCCTCTCGAAAACCAGTCCAAGCCATAGGAAAAGAAGGGTCACAAGAAGATGAAAAAGGACACTGAAAAGTGGTGTGATTTCCACAAAATCCCCTGGCACAACACTGATGAATGTCGCTCAAAAAAATAATTGGTGGTAGAGTTCAAATAAAAGGATCTGAACCCTGATTCAGAATCTGATTCAGAAAATAATGGGAGAAGACAGATCATCAATGCAGACCCCACTGCTGCTGTCGCGATCACAACAATTCAACCAGAAGAACCAACATATCCTAAAGAGGGGTAGGGCCTCTTTCATTCACATATGTGGGTGAAGGGGACCCTGTTGCATTTCATTGTTGATAGCGGAAGCCAAAAGAGCCGCATCTCAGTAGAGGTCATCAAATAGTTGGGACTGTCAACAACACCACACCTGCAACCATACAAAATCAGGTGGCTTCGCCAGGGACGAGATCTTTGTGTTAGCTAGCAGTGTCAATTTTCATATGGCATCCAACCCTTCAAGAATGAGGTATTATGTGATGTTGCTCTATTGGATGTCTATGATGTTCTTTTGGGTCAACCATATATGTGGAAGTTCCATGTTATTTATGAGTCTCAGCCCCGTAGTGTCATTGTTACTTTGGGGGGTCATCTCTACAGGGTACCAGAGGTAGCTCCAACTAATGTCCCACCTAAACAGTGTCGCAAGGTAGTATCTCATACTAAAAAATTTAGCTTCTTCACAATATGTTCAAAAGGTGAAAAGAAGGACACTACAACCACTTCAGCCTCGGTCCAAGCACCTCTTATCCAATAGAAGTCGGTCGATAAGATTGCAGCAAAGCGTAAAGATTCCTTTTTCACACAGTCATCTCACATAGCCAGACTGGTTAAAAAGTTCCAACCATTCTAGCCACAGGTTCGTTATAGCCTCCAACAATATAAGCAACACAACTTTTCCAACAAGGCAAGCATCTCATCAAGATGCAGATTCAACAAACGCTTTTCCCTCTCCCCCGGGCACTCAACGCGATGGATACCATTGCTTCCTAAGGAGGGAGGATTGATCCAGGTGGAAATCGGTGGCTACCCACCTTGTTATCGGATAAATCGGTAAGTGCAGACACAAACTGATCTCCATAATTTCACCCCGAAACTAGAACAAAACAAGGCAGTATACTAAAATTTCATTAGATTTTAGTTACCAAATAAGAACATGATCCAAAACATACCTTTTAAATGTTTTAGAACTGACCTCGTCAATGTGATCCCAATTCCGTCATAAGGCTTATGGAGAAATATCTGCAAAGAAACACAAGCCAATGAAGACAAGAATAACAAAGTCTATTCTATATGAAACTATGAACGTGATCAAGGAATCATAAAATATGGAGAAATAACGTTCATATAGGATAGAAAAAGTATATCTGTATTAAATAATGTGGAAGAAATATACAACCAGATGCCTTGATGTTGTCAGGTTCCTTCCAATAGTTCCTTGCTTCCCACACACTTCAGCTCCATGGATTTTGAGACAGTAGATCTAACAACTATTTATGATCTCATCTTGACAAGGTGAAACTCAAAGCCAACATAGTCCCAAACACTCCATATAAATTAGCTATAGCTTAAGCTAATCCAAACTCTTGGCTAGACTAATATCTCATTAGTTGAATCTTTGTAACTAAGTTGAAGTTCCAAAAATTCTCTAACCATTCCAAATCTAAATTTCCCCATGAGAACCCCCCTCCTTTTATAATCTAAAAAGGATATGGTGAGGAGGTTAGGATGAACCCACTAGAGCAGACATGTGACTCATATCCAAACCAATTAGAGACCAACTCACCCTCGAAGAATCTATTCTAGAAGCATCACAAAGCTTCTCTTTTTCTTCGTACGGGCAATCGTCGCACCCTTAACACTGAGAAAACTACAACAATGTTGTAGGCCACTCTAGTGCAACTTGTGTCGATCCAAGATCGTTTCACCCCTAAAACTGAGCAAGGTGTGACAATCCTTCTTTACAAGGTTTTTTACAAAAGAAAAGATAATTTTATCTCTCTGGGAAAGTTCATCTTCATTCTTCTTTAGGGATTAAGGCAATTGATCCTTATAAAGACAAAGGATATGTGTACATCATTAACGGTCATAGGGGTGACGAAAATAATGTGTAACATAAATCCTCCCAAAGTATGAAGTTAGAACAAAGTGATAGCTGAAATACTTTGTCGAGTGTGTGTTGGGAACAAGGAACATGTTGGTCGGAAACCTGTCAACAAATAAGGAAATACAGTACAATAATATATCATCATTGAGGTAGGCATTCCCATACTCATAATACAAATGACTCAAAGCATAAATTCCAACATGAAAAGATCCATGTCAAGTAATGTTGGCCATGGCCACCAAACATACACTTTGGATCCATGCCAATATGACTCAAATCTGAACATAGCCACCACAAAGACACTATGGCTCTATGTGTTAAAGACTCAAATTTGAGCATAGCCATGAGACATACACTGTCTATCTATGAAATAGTACAATATAAATATACTCCAATGCAACATGAATCTATCAGAAAAGATTCAAGGTCTTCATCTCCACCACTCTATAATACGAATTTAACCGTGCGAATACGGGTGTTAAAGTCAAACATGATAGAAACCACTTGATTACTGGTCATTAGTGAATATCGTTAACAAGTGCGAGGTAAATAACCATTAATGATAATGACTCCCAAGGTACACTAGTACAATCCAACGGGTGTGAATTTATGAGTTGAAGTCGAACACTCGACGGAATCTCCCGATCAGGGGTCAATAATGAA
The DNA here is from genome assembly GCA_009831015.1 of Picea engelmannii. Lineage (NCBI taxonomy): Eukaryota > Viridiplantae > Streptophyta > Pinopsida > Pinales > Pinaceae > Picea > Picea engelmannii. The sequence goes on from ML798180.1 coordinate 48,311, forward strand.
AACCCATTGTCGAAGGCAAGGAAACCTGTCATTGAGACATGCAAGTTCCAAGGTACCAATTAGTTTGTAAGTCTAATTCTAGGATAATGAGTTGAAGTCGACAGGAAAATACTTGTCACAGGAGGGCCTTAAAGTATCCCCCATCAATGACACAAAACGAGTAAAAAGATTTGAAGTAGATCAGAGTAACAAGTGATTCAGGACTGAATCAGGGATGGCCGATGCAATAGAAGGCTTAAGGACTATAGAAATGGCTGATGCAATAGAAAGCTTACAGACTGCAGAAATGGTCGATGCAATAGAAAGATTTCCAGGTTGAACTTCTCTTTGAACATATTCACGACATGTCAATTGTCTTGGAAATACTGACTCAACAACAGGTATCACAGACCAATTTGTAATCTTATAAAAGAGTACGATCAAGAGACAAGAAAATTTTCGAACCTCGACACAAAGCGAGTGAAAGGGTGTCATTTTCAAAAGTGACTCTTAGAATACATGTTTAGATACATTTCTTTCCCAATTTTCCCCCACCATTTCTGGCGAGTACCTCTTTATTTTTATACAAGCTTGAGGAGGATAACATATTCTTGAACTGTAAGCTCATCCATCAGATGATTCCCTCAGAGTATGTTTAACGAACCTTAGGAAGGAGTGGTTCGGTCCCATATGGTCCTTTCGATGTTTGTTTTACAAGTCCAAAGAAAACAAACTTAGCGGTCTTTTCATATTTATGGAGTTTGAAAAGAACTTAAAGATGACTCCATAAATTTTTCTAATCATGCTTGATTAAATTGTTCATTTTTTGTAAAGTAGTTTGATGAGACCGAAAAAGAGATAAACTACCACTCAACAGACGTTTTCTTCAAATACTTTAATGAGCGTGAAAAAACCAGATCACTCGACAATCTTTTCATACTTAGAGAGTTTGAAAAGAGATTAAAGAAAACTCTAGGGGGTTCATTTTTCATATAAACTTTACGAGTCCGAAAAAGTGATAAAATTATACTCAGTTACATTCTCAGGTATTTACGAGCATGAGAAAGAACAAAGACTAAGCTCATGATTGGTTTCATTTTTACACAAGCTTAAACCAAAGTAAAACTATGCTTGGGATAGATTTTATTTTTACACAAGCTTAAAACTAAACAAACTTATGCTTGGACCTAGTTTCATTCTTACACAAGCTTGAACTAGAGGAAACTATGCTTGAGGTAGGTGGTTTTATTTTTACACAAGCTTGAACCAGAGGAAAGTATGCTTGAGGTAGGTGGTTTCATTTTTACACAAGCTTGAACCAAAGAAAATTATGCTTGAGGTAGGTTTCATTTTTACACAAGCTTGAAACTAGAGAAAACTATGTTTTCTGACATCCCAATTAATTATCTAGGGATGGTTGGTACTTTTCCCCCAGCTTAAGAAGCTATCGACTTAACTTCAACATGAATTCCAGAGGCTTTAAGCATTTCCCCCCAAGCTTCATTCCGTCCAATGACACAGGCGGATGAAATGAAGCTTCAAATACTATACGTAATGAAGTACTTGACTCAATTGAAGAGGGGGGAAATCTATTTCATTTTTTAATGAGCTTTCCACAGTGAAGAAAAAATATGCTCGAGAATCTAGGTTCAATCCCCAAACCATTGTTTCATTTTTTAACGAGCTTGACATAGAAACATGAACTATGCTTGAGACGAGTTGTTTTATTTTTTAACGAGCTTGACATAGGAGAAGAACTATGCTCATAACCTTTGTTTCATTTTTTAATGAGGTTGTCACATAGATGCAAAAACTATCCTCATAAGCTCTATTTTATTTTTTAACGAAGTTGTCACAAAGATGCAAAACTATCCTCGTAGACTTTGTTTCATTGTTTAACAAGGTTTCCACAGAGATGCAAAACTATCCTCATAAGCTTCATTTCATTTTTTAATGAGGTTTCCACAGAGACGCAAAACTATCCTCGTAATTGGTTTCATTTTTTAACGAGCTTGAAATCAGAAAACCATGCTCAAAAATCCTCTTCTTGATCATGTCTTCCGAGAGGACAATGCTCTAGAAGGACACCATGTCAAGGGACAAAACTTGGTCATGGATTCCAAGAGATCTTCACTTGACGGAAGAACGATGCTCTAGAAGGAACACATGTCGAAGGACGCGACAAGGGGTAAGGAGATAAAGCTCTAATAGCCCTATCAAAGAGATCACCATGTCAACTACTAGATATAGGTCATAATATATTGAGCATATAGTGAGGGGCTCATCTTCATCGGTAGCTGAAGGCATGGGAGACAATACCACATAATTGACCTGTGGTGCGGGCGATACCATCTGCGTATATGAACTGTTTAGGGAGGTAATTGAGTTGATGGTCAAGTCAGGGCCAACAAACAAAAGTTGATAAATAGTCACAATTCTTCCATCGTGAGGGAAATATATCACATGAAAAAGAATGGACACGATAGATTTCATGGCATAGACATAATCTCGCCCAAGGAGTAAATCGAAATCCAAGGGATCTTGGACTACCATAACATTAATAAAGACAGTTTTCCCTCCCAAAGTTACGGGAAACTGAGGAAGGACTCATAAAGGGTGATTGGTTCTTCTATTAAAAGCTAACATATTATGGGTAACCGGCACAAGCTAAGGACAACCCAAAGCTTGCCAAGCAATAGAGGACAAAATATTGAGAGACGCACCTTCATCTATCAGCGTCTGGGGAATGTCCCAACCACAAACACTATAATCTTGAAAGGAATGTGAGAGGGAAGATAAGGTTCAATTAGTGCACCCCAATCAAAAAGGATGGCCTCATTACTTGGAGGGGGTTCCACAAGAGAAGGAGGAATGCCCCCAAGCATGGTAGATTTTGTATCAATGAGAAAAATGTGGGAAGTATCGGGTTTACTCTCTAGCGGGAGAGTAGGATTGACCGATGATGGGATCAGATTGACCACTTGGGTTTCATTCTCCAAGGGGAGAATGGGGTCGACGGATGGAAACAAATCGATTGCTTGGGTTTCACTCTCTAATAGGAGAGTGGGATCGACCAAGGATGGGATCAGATCGACCACTTTGTCAACTGGTTCAACTAAGGACATGACCATATTGACTACCTGATCAAACAGACTGACCAATGAAAGGACCGGATTGATCATTCCATCAACTACAAGTGGGTTGAGAGTAAGTCTGCGGTAAGCAGTCGGAAGTTGAGGTTGGGAAAAAATCATGTCTTCCAACAATTTTGAGGCTTTTTCCATATGAAGGAAAAGGTGAGTTTGATGACTCCCTCCTCATAACCTACACGAGAACTTGACTCTACTTTTATTCTTCCCAACAATATCCTGACTAGTTTACGGGAGGTCATCGGCATGTTGTTCAGAGGCTGACGACATGGGTTGGTGAGGGCATTTAGACCATGCCTCTATAACCTTGGATATACCAGGGAAATCTTTAAGAATATGGCTACCCTTACAAATCCTACAAGGGTACTTGAGATTACGGGTTATTTGGGTGATCTTGGCATCATCAACACTCCCAGCATGATTATCAATAACTGGTTGTTTTCCAACATGTCTGACAGTGGTTGGAATTTTGGAACCTTGCTTATTTTTCTTCTTCTTAATCTTCCTTTTTTTTCAGAACCAAATATCAATATAGCATAGAAAAACCTCAGAAAAAGTACTCAATGCCTTGAAAAAGAGATAATTTTAGATAATAAGCCTCTTTGAGGGGGAAACCTCCTTTTACCCCACTTAAATGTTCAAGTACAAGATGATTCAA